>KE524952.1:10617-21752 GCA_000441895.2 Anopheles sinensis
GTTCGGCGATTCGACGGTTCAAGCCGGGGATGGAAAGAAAAGCAAATGATTCACAAGATAAATCATGGCACTTTGTGATTCCTTTGCTTGGCGGGAAGGTAAGAGGAAAGGAAAACTGATTCAGTTTATCTATACGGTATGAAACGGATTTCCGCAGCTTATCTATTGCTCTGATCTTTCAAATTTTCATTTAACGGATTGATTGCTTGATATTAAAGCAAATTGATATCCAACAGCAAACTTTTCACAACCATCAAGCAGGAAATAGAAAACTTGTCATTTTGAACTGGACGAGATATCCTATATCTGAAGTTTAAAATATCCGTCTCAAGCGACATCAAAAATGAATACCTTTCACCAAAGCACATTAACCAAATCTTTCTATTTTTATGTTAGCCAGCGTTTCCAGTGGGTTCATTACGAAGCCATAAAAGTCAGGGCTTTAGACGTCGACATGGATTGAAAACTGCTCGCTTGATATGTTTGAATAAAATTAGCCTAAGTCTCACCCTCTAGCATAACACGGAACCAGAAGGAATATTAAAATCGCTTCTTATTATTTCATTAGCTGTAAGAAAATGCAAAATATACTTATCTCAAACGGCAATCGATCACCAAACAGCGGTCAAAACAACAATCGCATTAATGGCATTAATGGCTTGAATTTTTCTCCTATTCGAGTTGATCATTAGCACGGTTTTTTGATAAAATCGCTCCAAAATGCCTAAGAAAAACACGAAAGAAAAGTTATTTAAAATATAAGTTTGAGCTCTGAAACACTGAAACACTTAAGAAACGTGCAGGAAAGACTTTGCGCCACAGTTCACCGTGATTTGTGACTTACATTTTTCTAATCCTTTTCCATTTTAATATTTATGACACTTTATGGGTGATTTGTGTTGCGTGTTGTTTTTTGCCCGATTCCTTTCAAGCTTTTTCGTTATGTCCTTATGTAACTTTCCTATCTCTCTCTCAGCTATTCTTATTCTGATGTTCGAGGGACGATAGAAACTGGACCAAACTTGGGAGGCCCGATTCTCGTTTGCTCAATAGAATTCGATTAACAATTTTAAACCATCAAATCGAACCGATCAGTTGGCCTTCGTATGCAGGGGGAAATATGACGATGATACCGATGATGATGGTGATGCTGATGCTGATGGCGATGGCGATGATGAGAATGGAGACGAGCAGATGAACTCGACTTACGTGGGCCTCTCCTTCGTTAGGATAAATTGCCCCGCTGACGGATGATCTGCGCGCGGGCCGGGAACTCTTCGTCGGGCTGCGTGTAAACGACGTGCCATAAACTTAATCATCTTCGCGTTGCCGATGCCGTTTGGGGGGAGATCGAGTAAATCCGCTTTCTTCACCCTTTCTCTTACGGGGCAGTAAACGATCCAGTCCATCGCCGATGTGGGGAAGGCAGGGAGATGAAGGGAACGGGGAGGGTAAAATAAAACCACCACCACCACCAGCCAACCACAACGTAAAGCGGTTCCCAACCCAGATAGGCTGGGATGAAAATCAAAATTACTACCAATAATAAACTATTAAAATATGCGACTTACATTATGGAACACTTCTCCGAGAAACACTGCGGTGTTCGGGCGAAAGGCCACCCGATCTCGAACCTCAGCTAGGTGCTATAAAACGGGTCTCTCGCGCCAGAATCCTCGCTTTCGATCTTTACCCTGCGTCGGTTCGAGACAGAAATCGTGCGGGGAACTCCCAAGAGATTTCACATACCCAACGCGACCCAGCCACAAGGACTTAGACTTAGGAGACACGGCCGAAAGGGGGTGTCCTGCCATAAATATTCAATCATGGAGTGTGGAAAATTGAGCAACAGCCGCACGCCCACCGTCCACACTCGACGATCGCGCTCTGTGAGACGTTTTATGTTAATTTATTGATGCGATATAGGAAATATTAATTGAAATAGAATTGTCCCGGGCGCGGGGTCGCCATCGGCGGGGAGGGGAAGGGAAGACGATTAAAAGTTTTATGGCGATAGATTTATGAGGACCCGCTCCTAGATAGCACCTTCTTTCGCCTGATGGTGATGGATCGCTGGCCAAGGGTCAGGCTTTCGGGGACTGAGATTGTGCGAGACCATTCCCGGCCATCGGGAAAATCGGGCCTCCACAAGTTGGGTAAACGTTTAAACTGGCGCACTGTGGGTGCATTAAATGGACAAACTTTTACTTTCTCTATAACAGCTATCCTTTAAGTATATTTGACATTTTTGATCAATCAATAAAACATCAAAAATGATTGTCCAATTGAAATTGAAAGTACCTCAACTCAATTCCCTGGTAAAGAACAAATATGCCTCTTTAATTTTCCCACTGTTCGCCATGCCGGTGGTCCAACCGGAAAAGATTATCTCCAACCTGATATTTCAGTCCGCCACGCAATCAACTGGCCAAGTCGAGGATATAGACAAAAGGTAGAACCCCAAAACCGGTGCCAGCACACGCAAAGTTTATATCGAGCATTATGTTGATGCTTGTTAAGGAAATTAAACAGAGCCAATGTTGGAAGGGTGAAATGGAAATCGTAAATAGTTTAATCCTCGCGATCGGCTTCGATTTCTTCGGACCATAATTGGGAACTACTACGGGTTCGCTAATGGGTTCGAAAGATCGCACCATAAATCTGTGTGAGCTATCGGAAATGGAATGTGGCTGGATTTGTTAAACGTGTTTTTAATTTAATTTGATTTTTTCTCCAACATGCATGGCGAGCTTCATCGAAATTCATAAGCTCGACCCTGGTGTGCCGCGCGTAAAGGAAAAGAATCCAATCCAATCAATTTAAACTCGACACTGTTACTTGCTTCTAAACAGTATCGCTCTGTGATTCCTAGGGAGAGGTGGGTGGTAGCATAAATTTAATTTGACGATTGTTTAGTTTTTGTCAGCCTTAGAGTCCACTCGATTCGCAACAGCATACAAAGTTCGATAGGGAAACGGTTCTGTGGAAAATTTCTATTCATTTCAAACGAACGCGGAGAAAAAAGGGTACCTATAATCCGTGCCGTCAATGATGCGCTTTGGAACCGTTTAGGAAAATTGGAAAACAAAACCATACCGCACTTCATCGAGATCAATTAATTTTCGATTATAAATTCAATTTATTGAGTGCTGGGTGCCGTCGTTGTGTTGCTGCTGCTGGTGCTAATTCAATCAACTGCTGCAACCGATCGAGGACGGTTTTTCCGCTTCCAGAGTGCACGTTTTTCCTCACCCGGGTGCCCGGGAAGCGTTCGGGAAAATGCGCCAGGGTAAAAGGCTTTTATTTTAATGGAATATCAGCACTGTCATCGATGGGGAACCTACGGACCGTCACCCGAGCACTCGTCGTTGAAAGAGCACCGAGGGATGATGCGATGTGCGATCCGGGTTCCGTGACCCGATGGCTTAATTTGTGGATGTGATTTATTTTTATTAAAACGTTCACTATTTATCACAATTTTCCTGCGCATTCATGAACATTACTTTCGCACTCCCTGTTTTGGCGCTTGCAACCGGAATGCATAGGCAAAAAATATACCCACGTAGGCAATAGGCCGGGAATTGTCGGCATCGGCGAGATAAAGGGATGTAATGGACGTCGAGCAACTTGGTTCAAGCATTGTTCCGCTTCCCATTTTAGCCATCCCTCACGAATGCCTTCCACCAAGCAACCACTCGATGTAACGGGAGAGAAATTTTGTACGAGGGGCCTTTTCATGCCAAAAGTCACCACTTCAAGGACGCATCCGTTGGATGTCGGAGATCGGTATAAGTATAGAATGGTTCTGTCCCTTTCCGGGAATCGAATTCGGTAGATAGCTTAATCTAATTTTGGTGCCAACTAAGTGCCAGCTCATGCTGCGCAATGATGGTGTAAAAGAAATTAATGATTACCATGCGAAGGGCACAGAATCGATGAGTGTGTCATGTTTTCGATTGCAAAAAGTCAATTTTATGAGATGCAATATTAAATTTAATTATGTTGAATATGATGGTTTATCAAATGAATCACAGAGGGTTCTGATTGCGAGGAATTTTTAATACGTAAAATAAAACAAATGAAGAGATGGAAGAAAAATAACAACTAAAGATCATTTTTCAGCTTATTTTCATACTTTTCCCAAGAATGCAGCTTATAAAAGATTTTTATTAGTTCTTCATCTCAACAATTTCATTTTCAAGTGACTATTAACACAATCGACATAATATATTATACAAGGTCATGAACTAATTTGCTTTGCATTCATTCAATCTTGAGGTTTCGCTTCTTTCAAACAAAAAACAAACCAAGCTAGAGGAAAATGTCTTCCTTGAGAAAAGAAAATATACTGCCCCGACAAAGGATTCCCGCTGAAAAGGTCTCCCAGCGTTTCGGTTTCCCTTTGGCACGCTCCCAACCAAGCCGGGTGTTAATGAGCCGTAAAAATTATGCTCCTTCAGGATCCAATCCTAGCCCTAACAGGCGCAGAATCTGTACGACGTTGTCTGTGTGTGTTTGTTTGTGGCAGGGCGCGTTTGATGGCACGGCAAATATTCATAGCTCATCGCACCAGAAATGACGAACGATCGAACGACGGCGGAACGAACTGCCAGCCCAGCAAACCCTCCATTTTGGCTTCCTTTTCTAGGAAGGCGCTCGAAACTGTCGCTGCAATGGGTGGATTGTGGGTGGAGTAGGAGAAGATTACAAGTAAAAATGTCAAACAAATCGCATTAAATCAAGTCTCGTAAAATGGGAATGTTATGAATACCGAAAGCCGTCACGCGGTTCGAAGTTTGGAGCAGCGCGCACTGGGGAAACTTCCGACAAGCATCCAATAAAACGGATCGATTGTATGTTGTCGGAACCGTTTTGCAGGGATGTCACTAGACGTTGCGGGTGATTTTCTGTTTTTCGGTGTTGATTTTGAGAATATCAATTGGATTGGTTTTCATGATCAATCCTCGGAAACGATATTGAGATTTTCATCTTCTGGAATGACGAAACAAAGACAACGTGATATTTTCACATTCTGAACGTTTTCAATGGATTCAAATAGAATAAAACAAACAATTCATGTACGGTTGTGAAGAATTTCTTGTGGGTCTTTCTTGTTGTCATAGTGTTTTAAATAATACCGCCATAACCATGCATAATTAGAAAGCAAAAATGTTACCCACAGTCCAAATGCTGCATATCATGATATTAATATAACTTGAGTGTCTCAACCTTCATTGCTCTCTACATATCTGTTTTATCTAAATACCTTTTAAAGAATCGCCGATTTCACCTTTCCTTCTACCTTCTTCTACTCCCATTTTGAATCTCCGCCCCCTTTTTGCCGTCAAAATATAGCCTCCCACTTATCCATTCTTTTAACCAACCTTCCCTCCCACTCGCTTTGAGTGGCTTGGAACAGAACTCGTTTATTTAATGATGCAATGCGATGTCTGTCGATGAAAGTCATTTTCATATCGACATTCGTTCGTTTTGTCCATCATTTATAAGTGGTTTTCTTTCAAGGAGACGTAGGCAACCAAAAGCATTAAGTGGTAGTCGAACCTCAAGTGCAATCGCGGATACGTAGGAAGCATCGATGAATGACCTTTTGTGGGGCGAGTCGCGATTGGTCAAAGCGCTAGAGCAATCAGGCAAGATCTTTAAATCAGTCAAGTCGGTTCCTTAAAACAGTGGATCTTATTAAATCGATTTCAACTGAATTTCAATAGGTTCATTTCCGCAGCAGTCTGCTATAATTTGAAATAAATGATTCATTTAAGAACTAAACAAGTGTAATTTAATATTAAATTCTGTAAGTTTTATTTAACGTTTCAAGCATAATTTACAATAGAAAAACATGTCGATAATTTGGCAGTAAAACAAATATAATTGAACAACTAAACTGCGTGGCATTCCTCCAAAGTTTTTTAAAACAGACGAAAATTAAACTCTAAGGAGTATGTTTTTCAACACACTTGAATCTCTTACTCACAATAATTCACAAGCTGGTGATCGTTTTACTTCCATTTTCTTTCCAAAAGTCAAAGTCCCTGCCCATTTTCAATCTCCTCCCCAACACCCACGTCAGCTGGTCTTCCGTTGGCAATCATTTCTGGTGCATAATTTATTGCCCATCGTTAGTCATTCAAGAGGTATGTACTTTTCATTAAAATGCCGAATGAAGAGCAAAAGAAAACAACACACTCGCTCACAACAACGAGAAACACGAAGATGGTGTAGCTTTATAGAGGCCGTTTGTCCTCCTGCTGGCATGGCACGGGATGCTGCTGGGAACCGTACCGGTGCTCCATCACGAGCATAAGCATACGTGCATCGATAAAATAAAAATGGAATCGGGCGGAAAAACACATAGAAAAGTAAAGTGAGCAAAACGAAATAACATGGATCATAACACACCATTACAATGGAGTAGCTAGATGAGGTGGAAGAATGTCGCTCTCGCTCAGGGAAGGTGTTTGGACGGGAGGGGGGGGGGGGACAGCGGAAGAATACGCGGTTATATGGACACTTGGTGGGGAAATAAAAACAACATAACGAAACGTGTTTCTTGTGTTTGCTTTAGATGTTTGCCTTTTCACGCCACCATTTTGCCCCCCTCCTTTCCCGCCTCGTTGCCCCGGCAAAGGGACGCGAAGATTTGTGGATGCAGTTTATGCGCTTAATGAGGCTGTAAAAGCGTCAGTTCCAGTTACTTCACCCGTTCGTCTTTCCGGCCGACGAAAGCTTCAGCACCGGGCGTCGTATGCCACACCTTGCCCGGGGCCAGGATCATCTTCCGTCCCATGTTCTTCTCCTGCTCACGCCAAGAGTACGCGAAAGCACGGCTAAGGGTTTAAAATTCACGGCGAGCAAAACATGTGCCCGAACACGGCGGGATGGGTCTATTTTTTTCCTCCTTCTCTCCTCCACAAACGACATGATCGACAGCATGTTATGATCGTAAAATGTTTAACGCCCCCCTTTAAAATAGGATGTTTTTGCCTCGGTGTTTTTTTTGTTTTCTGTTGTTGTCCCTTGATGGAACCATTTATGTTTTCGCGTCCGC
This sequence comes from Anopheles sinensis, assembly GCA_000441895.2. NCBI lineage: Eukaryota > Metazoa > Arthropoda > Insecta > Diptera > Culicidae > Anopheles > Anopheles sinensis. The sequence goes on from KE524952.1 coordinate 17,684, forward strand.
CGACAGCAATCATGTCATGAGGATCTTCACGCGAATCACCTCTTGTTTGCACAGTATTGTTCTTTGGGGTGCTTTTAAGTTGATGCTGGGAAGTTAAATGGAGGAATACACGAACCCGTTATGGCTTTGGGGTCAATGATTCGACGGTTATGGGAATGTCTATTCGTTAGTCGCATTTTAATATTGCGATGAACTTTATGATTGAGCTTTGAATTTTTAGATATTATTCTACTATCGTTTAGATCCAACATAGCAGTTCATAAGGAATAAAAAAGTTTAAAATGGTAAAACACAATTAATTCTTTTCATTCATTCAAACGAGGCTAACCAAAAACATCCAATTTGATTATGCTTTTTAATTCGACTAAAAAACCCATCGATCAACCATTATTCTTCATTCAACCTTACAAAACCAAGAAGCTTAATATAAATAAAATACGCGGCCCAGTTTTCACATTACAACATTCCACCGAACCAATCCTGTTCTAGTTCATTATGCTATTTTTCAATGAAACCATTCCGTTTCTTTTGTATCGCTCACTTTTACAACCATTAATCAAATCTTTTCGGAAGGAAATAGTTTTCCAGACCCCTGGAAAATCATTAGCTTAGTGTCAAATTGGTCGTAATTTGAACACTTCCAACCGGTTTATCGGTGGCTCGTGAGGTACAATTAATTAAAAACCTACCGAAATTCATCAAATAAATAAACGAAACCAACAGGCAAAGAAAAGAACGATCATGAGGAACCCGTTTAGCAAAAAAAAAGGATCAGATCGTAAAAGAAGGAAGGAAGTGAGGGGAGTGGAATGGAGGTGAAGCACGCTCAAACACAATACGGCATCCTAGCGACCCGGAGGAGGGAAGGCTCAAAGGTCTGAAAGTCAATCAAAGACTCAAACAGACCGGATTATTATGATCCTAGGCGGGTTTATTTTTTCTTTTCGCTTTCGTCCTTTTTATCCGCACGGCTCGCGCAGTTAACTTCTGTCACAGGACACAACACGGATCGGATCCTCGGCTTAACTCCGACGCCCCGCCAACGATACACCGCAGTCACGCTTCCACGCACCCCCTCCGGATTTAGGACTTTTGGTTCCGGTGTTGATGTTTTTCTGCTTTCTCCTTTCGCACCGTCCTTCTCGGGTCCTATTTGGCTATCGATTTCCGATGTTGGTTCTGTTAATTGAACAACGAACTCAACGGAAATTAGCACAACAATAACACCCAAAATCACCTTCTTTGAACCCCGCTCCTTTCCGTGGTTCCCTGAAGGACCCTCTGCGTCCGATGTCCAGGGAAGGATAAACGACAAAAAAAGGTATCGTAAGTAGAAATGCTGGAGACAGAGTGAAAGGAGGGAAAATAGGACTCCTATCCATTGACTTCTTGTTTTGGCCAAACATTCCGATGAGCGATATCGTTCCGGGTCGCATTAATGGCCCGGTCGCTCTTCGTCTAAATCCTACCCTCGGGTCCCTCCCACCTAATTCCCTTTTGGCCAGCTGCGGAAATTGATTTCGGAAATTCCTGAACCTTCCACTTTCCTCGCTTCCTTTTTGGTTCTTTGGTGCTTTTGCAAGAATCGCACAAAGGATAGAAAGAAAAACTATCCTATTTTCTCTGTCCTTCCCATGTCTGGCCAGCACTGGTTGGTATTATCTCACTCGGGGATGCACTGTCCGGAAGGATTTACGTCTGGTTTGCGTACGGATAATTTTTGCTACCATGCGTTCATTGCGCTTTACGCTTGTTTGTGTTTCGGAGACAGTTTTTCTTTCTGTTTCTTCCATTGCTTCGGGTCTCTATCGTCTTGACACGAGCTAAGAAGGATTCCTTACCCCGATGAGGGTATCGCTTCCGGTGTCCTTTACTCGGTGTCGGGAGCATGATGGACTTATCCTTGTGCCGAGATTAGCCATTTGATGTTGTTGCTGTGGAAGATAAGTCATAAAAGTTAAGTAGATCTGAAGGTAGAAGAAGACAATATTTTCCGGACATGAAAAGTTTTCAAGTTTTCAAGCATACTTACTTCTGTTGATCGTCCTTGTAGCGTTATAAATATCATTCTACGTGGAATGTTGAAGGGACTTTTCTTTGCGACCAGTAGCGGATCGGGTTATTATTGTTCTATAAAAATAAATAAACATTATCAATTTATTTATCACACATTTATTTTTTATTGTTTTATGCTTTCTAGCAGATTTATTATCAAAGAGTGAACAATCTAACAAATCTTCTGTTAATATCGTACATCATCATATCTTTACATCAAAAATGAACCCCTGAACAATCGGTTGCGAAAAAGGACACTTTATTGGCAGAATCGAGGCAGAATTTCTTCAGCATTCGGGTCGCCATCAGCCTTGCAATATCCCAAGCAAATGATAATCGATGAGAAGAGGCAATTAATAAATTACCCATCGGCTAATGGAACGCTTCGGTTGGTTCTGCTGGAAAGACAAACACAACTTTGGTTCCCTCGTTCAACTCAAACTCCCGTTTGAGACGTCAGACCAGTTCCCATGTGAAGAAAATTGCTTCAAATGTGTCCCTTCGTTCTCCCTCGGGCTAATTGTTAGGTCACTTGCGTTGACTTCCCTTTGAGGAAAATGTGCATCCTTGACTTCCTGATCTTCCTGCCAAGCCCTAGAGGACACCTTGAGATTGAGGCGAGAAATGTGCGATTTAGGAACCGATGCCTCACAGCAAACCCAGCTGGAAAAGCAGTTTCCTTGCGGTAAAGTTTCCGTTTACAATTTCGATGGTATAATCAATGCAACAGATGTCGGTTTAAAACGGATAGCAACCAAAATAGCCGATGGGTAAATTTACCAAACGAATTCGATTTCATCTTTCGCATGCGTCATCGAAGAAGATCAAAGATGGTTCTTGACGGATGAAATTATGAATCAGATTTTTCTTTGTTTTCGTGAGCTGTAAATTGTAAATTGATTCCGATACAACAAATCCAAGTGCTCATTAAATCGCTGGCACGAAGCGAAAAGAAAACAAATGGAGAAAACAAACACAAGAAAAGGAACCAACGATTAGGTTCGCCTCCAAGAACCGACAGTCAAGCCAATCCTTGTGAGAAACCTACCCGACTCACGGTAGCACCTCCGGCAAGCTCGTGTGGTGACATTATTTACGATTTATTTACATTCCAACCTCGGGCGCGCGCAAAGATGAGCAACACGATGAGAGTAAAAATGTCCTCACCACCGGAATTCAACGGAACGAAATCACCACCACGTTCGGCCGTTTCCTAGCTTTTACCCCCCAAACGCATTCCCTAAATTTCGAAACGCCGCATCGGCCAAAAAGGGGCGATGATAATTCTAACGGTTCTAATGATGATAAATATCATTATTATTTCGGATAATGAAGTTTGCCACCGGTTTTTCCCGGTGTTTTTTGGTCGCAATCGATTCTCGGTGGCTGGGGGAGGAAACTTAAGCGCATCGACCATCGACGCAGGGTCGATCGAAACCGTCTTTGGACTTTTTGAAATCGGAATCGAGCCGCCCGGAGGTCATCAAAGAAGTTCGAAAATCACACGTCGTAAATAATCATTTAAAATTGGATCCACGCTTCAAGTCAATTTGGGTGCGGGGACAGGGGAAATCCGAACGGCGTGGTAAGAAGCTGTTGTTTTTCCATGCTCCATGTTCGGCTTCCTTTTGGGATGCACTCCCGAGCCGGCGAAAATGGGCCAGTCCACCGACCAGTGGCTACTAAAAAGGGTGAACTTAAGTTGATTGGATTTGATTCATGAACGACGCGGTCGGGCATTCTAGGGAGAAGGTTCCAGCAGAAAATCCCGACCCGAAACCGTTTTCGGAAACAGTTCGGTAGTAAATTGTGGGTCCCAAGTTCATAGTGGTAGGTCGAGCTCGAGGTGGCACGATGGCGATGATGATGATGAAAGCAGAAGTGATTAGGTTTATTTTTAATGGAGGATAAACATAAATATGAGCAACTAATGATGCGGCCAGTCTATTTTATGTTAAACTGAAGGTCTATCGGTGGACAACGAGAGTTTTTGGTATGTATTTGTGTTTAAAAG
>KE524953.1:0-10431 GCA_000441895.2 Anopheles sinensis
ACCCGGAGCAGTGTATAGGCTCGACGAGTGGCCTGGCGCCATCGCGGCTTCGGCCTGTTGGTCACTCGGAGCAGTGGGGAATTTAGATGGCTCCCGTTGGGCCGTCCCCTTTTTAATCGCGATCGCGAGCTCCTCAAACTCCAGCTCCCGTCGCGAAATATCGATCTCAAACGCCCGTCGCTCAAGCGCAAGTCGTTTGCGCGCCAGCTCCAATTCGCGATCCACGATCGTGGGAATGGCACGCGGCGACGATGTTTCACTTTCACTTCCTTCCGAACCCGCGTAGCTGCGTGTCGTCTCGTTGCGAGTGTTCTCCATGGCACGCACGAACTTAAAACACCTCCGATTTGCGGTATAAACCCACCGGTTTTACAATACCGTTCAAATTCGCGACGCGACACTTTGTACGACCGGGTAAACTAACCGTTCGCGATGCAGACCCTTTGGTTTTACAGCACCGTTCGAATGAGAAAGCTTATTTTGTGGAATGTTGGTGACGAAATTAAAAAGGCAAATTATGTCGGAAACTTGGTGAAAGTAACCACAAAATAAGTGACTTTATTAAGCTTCTTTCGCGCCAACTAGTGATAATCAAAGTGATCGAATGGTGGCTCGCTCAGCCCTTTTATGCCCTGCAATACCCTAATAACGCTCACTACTACTACCTGATACTATCAGCCGCTGCTGCTGTAGTAGTAGTCCTTAGTGGAGCTGACAGCGACGGCGTTGCGACACCAACACAATCGCAACACCCAGTTAACGACGAGTGACCGTTAGGCTATGGTCACCTAACGATGCGAAACCAGCTGTTGGTCCTCGTGAACCTCTACTCCACAGACATCTCACGTTGGCGACGCCATGGCAGAGGGAGGACTTTGGTTTGCAGTCATAAATTATGCGCTCCAATTTGCGCCGAACCAGTGGCCTGCGGGTTCCAGAATGTCCCCATTCGGGACGGAACGATCAGCTTCAGGAATCACACTCCAAACAGCGATACGTCTTCTACCGCCGATAGATCTCAGACGTTGTCAAATATGGCGCACGGGAAGCGATCTGCATGGGGCTGTCGATTCGAATGTGAACTTCACGGGCCTCGGATCGACCCGAATCCACTCAGTTTTGCATTAGTTGACGTAAATGGAAGGTGTGATGAATACGGTGCCCTCAGTTCCGAGGTACCGTTTCAGAAGTTATGCAAAGCAGCATCGATCGACCCATAAAGCTCAGTGGCTGTGGCTTCCTTCCGGGCCCTGAGTCCGTAGCTTCCAACGGGAGATCTTACCCTTCGAAGTCGTTTATGGGCATCGATTGTGCTTTACCGGCATCTGTTACATCGGCGTTATAAATTACAAACTCGCTGGACTTCCAGTAAGGCTTTCCAGAGTACCTGAATATAGTCCATAATCGAGGTCAGCCTGTCTCCCACACCGGACGAAGCATGAAGGCGTTTGTTGAGGCCGCGATCGCAAGATAAGATCAGTAGGACTGGAAGGGAAACCCCTTCCGCCAGACATTCAGGGCCGGAAAGGTGAACCTCTGAGGTGACAGAGAAATGTGATAATCGATGGCTCTAGGGCGACTTGGTACCTTGTTGTGGGAACCGTGACCGATTCTGCTGACCGAGACCTTCCGAGCCACGCAAGCCAAATTATGCAAGAGGCGAGCAAAGTGTTGCACAGGGAAATTGTTATGGTGCACTTATTTCTGGATCTCGGTTCTATAAATCATTTTCCATTAGATATGGTTGAGCTTAACAACGATCGTTTAAGCCATTCCGGTGGTTAAGGTTATATTTTTGTTTGTTTCGCTAAGCTTAGAACACTTGGAATCAATCCAACCGTGCACCTTTCTCTGAAGAACGCATCAAATATTAGTCAACGATTCAAAAATCTGCTTCATACCAAATTCGGTGAGTGACACAGCACTTTTGAAATCTGCTCCCACAGGGAGTGCATGATTTTTCTCAATTCTTAAGCAGAATACAATCAACTACCCTTGGACGTTGTATGCGTCGCTAACACGAGATCTCGTTTCGTTTTCGAAGCAACAAATCAATGGACCCCTGCTAAGTGACCCTGTTCAAATTCCACGCCACTCAAAAAATGTGCACTGCATCTCTGTCATCGCTGTCCAAGTAGAAAGCTTAGATAAACAAAACTCCCCAACTCGTTCGGATGGATTTTGTGTTATGTTATAAACTGTTTTGGTCCCTCCCCAAAACATGAAGCTACGGACCCCCAAAACCGGTGGTTGTTGTTTACGTTCTGCTACTCGATCTAGAAAACTAACGGAAAATGGCTCCTCCTTAAAGGGGTTCCACTTAATGATGATGAGAGGTAAAAGCGTGTATGCCGTTGCGATCGAGAAGGAAAGGGAGCTCGACAGCCGAAGATGCGTGTATCAATAAAACGAGACTTTGGCTTTTGGGATTAGAGAGATACGGTGTTTTTATTCTGCTTGGTGTATCCCTGGAACAAACTCAACATACACCTTAGCACAGACTATAAATCTGAGGTCAAGGGCCACAACGAAGAGCAGGGAGAGACATAGTTCGTTCTTTAACGTGGAGTTCCAAAACGTGCTGACCAGTTGCCGGAGTCTCACCGGGAATGATTTGGTAAAAATACGAGGAAAAAATGCCCCAATGAACTTTTGAACCTTTTTCGTTCTCTTCTCCTCGTGCTTGGTTCCAGCGCTTGCACTACTTAGTAGAACAGAGAGCACGCGTTTCGCCATATCTTGATCGATCGAGATCAACTCCGAATCGAAGATCATCAAATCGAATGGATCCAGAGTGAATTGGTTTTTCACTTCTTCTCCAAACGCTCGAAGAAGACTGATCTTCTGCCGACATCGGAATAAAGAATGAAAGCATCGGTTTACCGGCACGGTGAGTCGGCTTCCAAGTGCTGCTGGATCCGTTACTTGGGGAGCACGGGATGGCTACTTACTCGCCGAAAGGGAGCCCCTAAAACCAATCAATTGAGAATTTTCATTATAACCGTTAAACCCTGCGGTGACCGGCAGCTCACGTGGGTGCTGGAGGGAAAACATGGGTAGGTCAGACGGCGGGTTTGGTACCATCGGAAAGGGAGAAGAGAAGGAGCCCATTACCGGCGGGACGATCTCCGAGCATCACGAACAAATCACGGGTCTTTCCCCAGTGGTCGATCGTGTCCGTTCAATATTTGTTCTAGAGCTCATTTTGGAGCGGCAAAGGGGAAGTCCACCGCGTGGGGAAGACATTCAATAATAATAAAAAACAACTTAAGCTAAGAGCAAGCAATGGCGGGCACAGAGCAATAACACAAGTACGCGGAAAGCGTGATCCTCCCGAGGGAAAACCAACCACGGTGGATGATGATTTGTAATCGAATGGAAAACAAAACAGAATTGATAAATCTCCGCAAAGGTAAAGGCCGTTGTCATTCGAGTTTCTTGCAGAGCATCAGAACGACTGAACAACCGTTTTCCTCATAGCAATCTAACCAGAAGCGAATGGAACAACGGAATCCCGGATGGAAAACAAAACGCATAAGCCACAACGGACCGGTTCAAACCTAATGTTGTCCTAATCATTCGGCTGATGCTGAAGGACCATTAAAAAGAAAAAGGTTGTCAATAAAACGGTTTGACAGACAGACATGGGGAAGCCGTCTGAAGGGTTGGACCGATAAAACGCCACGGTCATCCGATTTGTGATCATTATGAAATTTTCCAGCTCCGAGGAATGTTTACGGTTTGTTGTAAAATACGATTGCCCGGAAAGCTAATGATGCCTTATTTTCCGCATTGAATATTCTCGATGCATTCGTATGCATATGCGAAGGAAATTGGACTCGATATAAAAATGATTCTTTATGAAACACTCACCCAAATGACCTAGAAATTAATTCAGGTTCAGTTCACAGGTAGGGTTTAAGGCGTTCGTCAAATAAACAGGAAATAAAAACAGCATGACAATTTTGTTGAAAGAAATCACGACTCCTAAACTCGTGCAATGATAAACCAATATGATTTTTGTGTTTTTTCATCAAGTGGTGTGTCTTTGTATGATTGGTATGAACTGGTTTAATAACAAAATTAACTTATATTTTAAGTACTTATTATATCGTATCAATGATATGATAATAATATTTTGTTTTAAAGTGGGGCTATTATGATTTTCACTTGTTTTATAAATTTAGTTTTGATAAGATTATGAGACAATTTAATTCACCACGTTAGAAAAAAAGGTTTAGGGATATTCTAAGCTTCCGGAAGGAATTTTTACTTAATTTGGGGTTCTTCCTTTTTGCTAATATGTCTGAAAGTGAAATATCCTTACATTGATTGAAGCTAATTTTTATACAAAAATTTAAAAAATAACAGATCAATAAAATGATAGAACCGTGTTGGTTTTGATGATGTCAAACAACACTGTACTCTTAAGATGTTTTTCACATTACAACATTACGCCTGCCGATCCAGAATAGTTCACCGACCTATACTCGAGTGATTACACAAAAAAGTAGCTGGGCTCGTTGGTGTCCTCGAAGTAAATTATTTCCGATGACGATCGATCGATGCTCCGTTCGAAATGGTGCAGTTAATATGTGCCTTTGTTCGGTGACATTAGCACATTTATTTAAGGTTTCAGCATGTACATCCGTCCTTCGTTCTAAAACCCCATCAAAGATGGGTTTATATGATGGCTTTCTTTTTATGTTTATGGAGGGCTGGTGCTGGGAAAGGATAGGCGAGTGACAAGATTTGATAATTTTTCGGTTTCAACTGGTTCACGTCCGCCGTCGTGTGATGTTCTTGATCCCGTTCTTCCTTCATACCTTCGGGGAGAACGAAGAATAATAACATTACGACAGGCAAGTTGTTCCACCACCCTTGGCCTGGGCTTAGGTAATAAAAATAGTCGTTCAACCTGTCATTAAATGAGCTGCAATCAACGCCATAAATAACTGCACTTTTACCAACTACGGATCGCGCTATTCGCCGAGAGCGTCGACGGAAAGCGAAACCCGTCCGTGGAGTTCGCGTCGGAAACGTCATTTTGCCTTTTTGTTATCTTCCTCGCAACCTTGGGTGGATGTTGGAAATGAGGGGTGGAAATGAAAGGTGAAAAAGCTACAGAAGATTTTCATTCCATTCTTGCACTGGAGTTTGCAAAAATCTTCCATTTCATCCTTCCAACTCGTTTCTATTCAAATGGTCGCGATCCGTTAAAACGCGTTCAACAGAACTACTTTTCCTACGTACGTCGAAGCTCTCATTTCCTTCCACGACAACACCAACATCGAAACCATTGCGAACCCGAATGATGAGGTGATTAGAGCCACGGTTCGATTGGAATTGGTCATTTCACACTTTGAGCGCAAAGATGGGTCGTGAATCGATAGAATCCGATCTTGTGTAGTTGGCCATAAATTACTTAATACTCATTGTTCAAGGATGGAGTGAGGAGAACCACTCACGAGATGAGGACAGACGCAGACAAGACCATAACAGCCCAGACGCGTCCAGTAGCCAGATGTGGTCAGTTTGCACCGGGAGCATGTCGGCAAGAAACAAGTCTCTCCCGGTCCCGGTGTCGATCAATGACTTCCGATGACTAGAACGTCTCGATGGACGCTGTACGCTCCAAGCTTGGAGATTTTCTGATGTTGGCCCATCGTTGGACCCTTTCCTTCAGTTTGTCAGCAGTCAATACATCGCCGCCACACGAGTGTCTCGATAACAAGGCAAACACACCGTCCGACGAAGACAACTGACAACAGATCTACAAAGTTGCAGATCTGAAGAGGACATCTTCGGAAAGTGTTTAGAATGCCAGAGGAAGGTCCAACGAGACTTTATGCGCAAAATAAAAAAAGATGCAATCAGCCTGAAGCCTGCTGGAAGATTGGTCGAAGGTTCTTGGAGTCCTACACTTTTGTGCCATGAGAAGTCAGTAAACTTCATTAACATAATGGTAGCCGTGCGAGATGTGCTTATGTTTAGTCCTTCGGTGGTTACGGGAGTCATTGCGCGATCAATCCGGTGTGGCGTGATCCTCGACCGCTCGGTTTCATTCGTCTTTCGATTTCTCTTCAGGAAACATTATATAACCATCTTCAAAGGTTCAGTTCAATGATGCGTTACGGCAAACTCGCTGATCTATTACGCATCCTCAAGGAAGATCGGGTTATGGTGAGAGCAATCAATCGTGAAAACCGGGAACTGGACAGTGAACTTGAGTATCAGTTTTCCTCACATTGTCCGGTACAAAAAGCATTTTGTCGATCGACCTTCCCCTTTGAGAAGAAGAGACTATTTTCTTCGAGCTGATCGACGTTTAGGCGTACTGGTGCGAAATGGTATCGAAAGTCGGGAAAACAATGCATCGAGCGTGGAATGGATTGAAAAATTGCCATTCCGTACATTTGCCTAATTGATGGAAATTCACTGAATGTTTAATTTCGTGGCAGGGTTTGAGTTTTCTTTCTTGGTCGAGAACGTAGCCAACGTTGCATAACCATTTTTGTGGATCTTTGAGTGCACTCTTTTATGAACCAAAAGCCCGTTAGCTGTTTATTCTCACCGCTTGCGGACAAGACCCTCAGAAGAGGTGATCAAATGTCCACCATCTTCCAGAGTTTGGTGGATGATTAAATTCTTCCTCGATTTCTTTCTTCTGCATGTTTACTTTGGCAGTTTTCCACACGGTCGGCGCAAAACGATCTCTTCCACGTACCGACCACCGACGTGCTGGTATGTCGTTTTTCAAGCCACCCTCGCAAACACATCACGTTTCGTAAACGTGTCAAATCAGCTGATTTATTTCACCAGCTCAAACTGCTGGTTCCAGCGTTCTGTTCTTTGATGCCCTTTCTGCCTCTTTTCCGAGTACTTAATTATAAGTAGCATCAGTTTCCGAGCGATTCTCCACATGCTGACAAACAACAGCTTTTTTCCTAGTCGGATATACCAGGGCTCCAGTATAATTCTTGACCTTTCTCACCTTTCCCTTCCGTTCTTCTAATTATGCGGAAAATTTGTAGTTACATCAACTGAACGTCTTTTGAGAGAAGCGATAGAACCCCATAGTGGGGGGACGGTAGAAAAAGGAAGGGGATTGGGTTGTGTTACGCATGGGACAAATCTTGTTGTGATGTGAGACTCTGTTCCGAACGTTTCCTCTTGCTAGATTTGCGGAAAGCGGTTTCTTTCTGAGCAACGATCGACGAAACAGAGATGTTGAGGATGATAAAGTGTCATTCCTGACTCTTCCGGGTCAACCAACTTTGGCTTCAACGGGTCGTGAACGTGTTCAATTGTTTTTAGTAAAATTCTGTTGACAAATGCGTTGTACGATCGGAGGGAAAATGTTTGATCGTTTGATGTAACTAGAAATTAAATGCTGCGATGAAGGTGCCTTATCCGATTTAGCCATAGAACTCCATAACGAACATGAATCCCACGGTGGAATGTATTTCTGGTCCGCCCGTCCGCTTCCCGCTAAAATCTTGTCGCGCTCTCAGTATTCGCTCAAGCTTCAGATGACCACAACATCGGATGGACCACAATCGTAAATCAAATTGTTTTCCAGTGCGAAAGATTTACTATCTGCTAAGCCCTCGATGGCACGATGTTAGATATCGGGAGAAATATTTTTCGCGCACGCCAGGGAAAAATGATCATTCGCCGTTCCATATTCTAGAGGTCCCCTCCATCAACTCTGTGAGTTGTGTTTGTGTCGGGACCTTGAAGGGCCCGGCATGATAAATCGAGAAAGTGTCCACTCCGAAAAAGAGGTTGGCCAAAATGTGGTCGAGTTCATGCGAATAAGGGTCTGCAATAAAAATAGAAGAATGGAGACCTGGAATAAATGGCACGAGCTAGATCATTGAGTACGAGAATTATACTGGTCAGCATAATGGACTCCCAGTTGGAGGCTGGGAACACTTCAACAGTTCACAAGAAGCAAAGATAAATGCACCGGAGGCTAATTGACTATGACCAGGCGAAGAGGTTACGTTATTACGAGGATTGTAGAATTCTTCCGGCCTGGGATGGACCGTAAGGTCTGTTTTAGTAAATGAATTCAATTAGAAGAAATAAAGTTAGCTTTTAATGAGACACATTTGTACGCTCCTTTACCACCCAAGAGAGATCAAAGGGTGGTCATCAATAAAATTAAGTGAGCTTTTGAGTTTAACGTTGCGTAGAATTTCATTTTATCTTAATGTTTTATTGAAATTCATCTTCAGAAATAACTCATACCATGTTTGGATGTAATTCTTGTTACCGTTTTAAAGTAAAGTTCATTGAAGTAAAAGACAATTGAGCTGTACTTTTAAACGCGTGTTTAAACAATTGCGCGGACCATCACCAAAAATCAAATTAAAATGAAGTAAGTATTGTAAGTGCCACAAGTTATTCTGCGGAAATTTTATTATTGCTTATACATGGGTTCATCCTCGATGTTCATGCATAAAGCTGCCGCAAAAAGATCATAGCGGGAAGCAGAAACGGAGGAAAATACGACACGAGCGTAGTGTAGAAAAGAAAGCAAAGTGATTAGCGTGCGGTGGCGTCCAGGGAAATCCTCTCAAACCGGAGCCCCCTGCTTAAAGATCAAATGGTCCGAAAAACCGATTGCCGATGTATTGATGTATCGCGGGTGAATCAGGGCGTTGAGTTTTTCACCGGCCCCAAACCCTAGGCGGCGTCCACTAAGTGATCATTTTCCGGCTGGTTGACTTCATTCGTAGCATTTTTTAGGCTTTCCACTTTTAAGCCCTTCTTATGCAGTCGGGGCGAATGATCATTTTTCCTTTCATATTGCAGTGCAAACATGGGCAGTGGGGAGAAGCAACAGATTCCGGACATCCCTTGCCATCGTCGACATCCGAGCCAAGCGTGATAAGCGTGAAATTAATTTGTTTTCTAAAATACCTACGTTCATCGTCGGTTTGAGTCGGCTTTCCAGTGTAAAAGGGGAGGAGGGAAAAGAAAAAGGCTTCATTTACTCCATGAATTAATTTCTCTTGTCAATGTAAGTGACTACAGACAAACATGGTGACGAGTGGCTTAACAGATCCTGGGCGGGACATTCTTACTCGGTTCGGTTTGTTCAAATCCAAATGCCACAAATCATCTTTTCTTCCTTACTAGAATAAAGGTTTTAAAGTTTGAAAATAGCACAGAACTGTAACCTTCCCCAAGTATCTCTCTGGGTAGCATTTTAAAACCATCTTGGCAGGTCGCAAACACAACCCTCCGGTGCAACGTTTCACCACGCTTTAATGATCCTCTACTATTCTAGAGTCGTTCCCAAAACCCCATTCCCCTGTCGTCTGTCGAAAACCACACAAATGCACTGACCACAACCTTCGGCTTCCCTTTTGACCTCCCGAGCGTAATCGATCATTAGGCTTAACATGGATCACTCGATCCTTTCATCTGGTTCTGGCGGCTCCACACCTATGAAGCGATGCCAGAAGGGACCATCTCATTCGCTGCAGTTGACGAGATTGATGCAGGAGACCATGGTTTTTTATTCCGTATTCTTTTATTAATGTGTCCTTTCGGTCGAACAGAGACGAGAAAGGCCAGTGAAGATGAAAAGCTAAAACCACGGATCGGGTATCGGGTTACGGTGCCCATCTTCGATGGAGTGGGGAGTCCCTCCATCTCACCCTTATTGGCCGTTATGGTCTGTGTGCAACTGTCACGGTTCTGTGCAGCACACCGACTGCATTCTCCACAAGCATGGTGCAAGAAATCATTCGAAGACGAATGGAACTGAAAACGGAACACTAAGTGAATTTATTTAACCGTCAGCTTAAGCTGGGCGCGCAGAAATTGATACATAACACCCGATTTGACGAGCTAATGGGTAAACTCTGTCGACAAGTGGTATGGATGGGAATTGTTCAATCTTGAGGACAATTTCTTTCATTAGAACAATGAACAGCTTTATTCTGAACGGTTTCTCAAGAGGATCCCATTAACTACTCAAAGAAAAGAATTAATATCAAGCTCAAGTGTGTTCAGAAATGCAAGAGCCAAATGATAGCACGTTTTTTCAAGTGCCGCCGGAGCCATTTTCACATAATTTTCTTTAGTCCTTCTTGCACATGGTAATCATATTCACGATGCAAATTAAAAATTTCACAGTGAAATTGATTCGAATGTTGCATGAAAACGGTTGCTTTTATCGCCATTAATTTCGGGACCTCCCCTTCGGGCGTTCTGTCAAGTGTTCAGCAGTCGGTAGTCGGGACTTGAATATTATATTTCTTTTCTCCTTCAATTCCAGAGCCTGATTTCTCTTCAACTTGGTTTCATCCTGGGGCTAAACTGACGCAACGCATGTTTGATTAATGATGCTCATTTGTGATTAATGCGAAAAATTTCAACTCGTGCGGAACGTCCGGAAAGAACCACATTTAT
>KE524953.1:10451-29258 GCA_000441895.2 Anopheles sinensis
TGAATTTAATGTGCATATTTTCGGCGTTCTTTCAATCCTTTCGCTCGCCCACCGGCTTCGATCTAATGGTTTTGATCGACAATCAATGATCGGCAAGCACACACTCAATGGTTCCGGACAAAGTGTATGCAAACCAGACGTCTTCGATGTTGTAACGAGAAGTTGTTTTCGACATTTGCTGCCCGCAAGCTGTCGAAACTTATTTTTCCCGTTTGGTTACGATTCATCGATTGTTTTTGAGCGAACTTAGGAGGTTTCGAAAATGAGTTGCAGAAATTTGGACTTCATCGACACGCCACATCCGGTAGCTCTAGGTAGGAACTGTAAAGCATTGGGGATCTTCTTTTTGTTTCCAGTTGACATGATTCTTTTTTTGTTTGCATGCTTCACTGGCGATCCGATTCTCTTTACTACAATCTTACTCCTTTTTGCTATTTCCCTCTTGAATTTGGGAAGTTTTCCCAAACGCCCGAACCTGTTTATCTTCGTTTTGTATCTTCGAAGTTTGACAACTCCTAACGGGAGTTGGGAGTTCGAGCTTGCTTCTCTCCTTGCAGCCCATGCAACATGAAGGGATGAAAAGGTAGCCGAAAAACGAACAAACTGTGTATTCAAATTCTATCCACCATCCAGAACGGGATGTCACATTTAAATGTTTCGATTGATTGATTTGTTTGGCCATTCATCTGAGGCAGCTTAAAGGATAACCGTTAGCCTCAATCTAACGCTTATCAGCCAAAACACTCGTTTGATAACCGTTAGCCTCAATCTAACGCTTATCAGCCAAAACACTCGTTTGATTTCGAACGGATCGGTGAAAAATCACCTAATCAGGTTAATGGCGAGGTTAATGGTTCTGATAATCGACCCCGAGTTGACAGCTCAAAATAAATTCAAACAAATGCTACCTCACACTTGTTTGTCTCATTAGACAGCGTGTATTTCTTGGCTACCTTCTTGAAATTCGATAAACCGCCCGAGAGAATGAGAAAATAAAACCTTCAGAACAGTCCGCGTTATAGAAAAAGTGAATTAATTAAAAGATGAGATGGTTGCTGCTATGATAAGTGCAATTAATGATGATCATAATTATCGCCAGGTGATGATGGTTGCAGCACAGGCCACGAATAGTGGAAACAATTTCTCATCCCATTCCCGACAGCTACCTAACTCCATGGAGTCCTTGGGGCTACCGGTCACCCCCAAGGTTCTTTCGGTGTCCGAGGCACGACCAAGCACTTATAATTTGCACCATTATTGCATCACATCGGGCCGCAAATACCGTTGTGGATAGAAGCATTGCATGAAAGACAGGAACCGGATTGGAACACTGCGTTCTGTGTTCCTTCCTGCCGGTCAGCTGTTGATGTGAAGGAAGAAAACTGTGAGAGGGATTTAGTATTTTCTGCATTTCGATATATACTATTACGATTTGTACCAATAGTGAACCAAATAATTATTGATTTTATTTCACCTTCCTAGGATTTTGTAGTTTGCAACTCTGAAACGAGGAACGATAAAAAAACATTGGCAAATGCACTATTTTTTAAAAATATGTTTTACAAAATAAAATAATGCACTTTATTAACAAAACCTTTTGTGGATTGAAACCTTTCATTCATCGTGATTTGCCTGGTTTAAAAGTTTATTGGCATTTTAATACACTTTTTGCATAATACTAAATAATTTTCGTTATGAGCTACTAGAGTACTCGGAAGTGCAGACGAAAGTTTAACACACATGTTATAACTTTTATGAAATAAAAATATGCTATATTGGTCCAAAAATATTTAAAACTCGAGTAGAGTCCATAAATATTTAAAAGAGCAACTATCTTTATAAATATTTTTCTTAGCAACAAAGAAGCAAAAACATACAGAAAGAGACATTCGGCGTATAAAAATACCATTGAGGTTTCACTTAATCAAAAGCCTCCGGATGGAATCTTTCAGCTCAACAATTGCAGCATACTCCTCTACATGTTTCGCTTGGTAGAAAATCCATCCCAAACTCTCCCAAGAAGTGACAGTGACGTTCGGTTTCGTCGGTGCCGTTACGATGAAGCGAAAATGGAATTCAATCGTAACGGCTACCGAGACACAAGGAAAAGAAAATAACATCACCTCCTCCCAAGGACAAGAAGACACAGAAGAAGAAAAAAGTAGATTCCGACGAGCCGAAGTCTGCAAATGAAAAAGCAGCAAAATAATACACAGGTTCGTTTCATACTCACAAATGAATGGGAGCAGACAGTGGCTTCGTTTCGCCGTTGGCCCTTTCAGCGAGAATGGAAAATAAGAAGCCGAAAGAAAAGAAAAACAGATATACTCCCTGGAGGTGAGCGACGAAACCGTCAAACCACCAAACTGCTTAACACCAGAAATCCATCGAGAGCAGCCAATTTCTTTTTGCGCCGCGAGACGCGTCCGTCTTGGAGTCTGCAATCGGCCCGGAATAAACTTTTGCCACCGGAAAATGACCCGCCAGGGAAGGGTAGTGTGGGGTAGAACCAGAGATCCGTTAACCGCAATAACTAGCTGTTGTTTTAATTATCTCGCGAGCCAGCTTTATCCATTGGCACCTTTCGTTCGCGAACTCGCCAAAGCCCTGGAGCTGGCCGTAAATAGAACTAGAACAGGCTCGCGGCGCGCACCCTTGGGCACCTACGAGTGGTTCTGGTTCCTCGTGCCTCAGCCTTCTACCAGTTCCACCTTTTCCCGTGTCCTGCGGATAGGGTTCACGCTTCTGGGGTGCTCTTGCAACTGTTTCGTAATCAAGCGGCTATCATCTTGTCCTTAGGCAAGGCTTGGATGCCTCCCTGAGAGAATGGAGGGTGGCAGATGGTAGTACCGGACTCGATCTAAAACACGACCGATGCGACTAAATGTCCCGCCAATTCTACGCTTTCGCTTACTTTACACAGTAGCTGCCACCTCAAGGGTTTCGATCAAACCGCAACAACACCAACAGAGTTCAGAAGCCCACGGGAGCTCCAGAGCGCACTTATTACACATTATCTCCTCCGGTGTTCCCCTTCAGCTGAGGAGGAGATGGAATTGAACTCATTTGCTTTTCGAACGGTAGTTGCGAGGCGATGTTACAGGATGCGTAACAGACGATTTTAGACGCAATTATGTCTCGGGAAAGGGGTGGAAGGACCGGTTGTCAGAAAGAAGGCGAACCATTACGCTTGTACAAAATTTAACATTTTCAAGTTGTTAAATTTTATGTTGAACATCAAAGTATTCGAAGTTTTTTTAATAATAGAACAGATGCTTTCGTTCAACCTGTATTTATTTTCTGATCTAGTTTATTTATTTTATATTTCTCAACTTCTTTTCAGTCGATGATCCTATTCAAATAATGGTCTAATG
Source organism: Anopheles sinensis (assembly GCA_000441895.2). NCBI lineage: Eukaryota > Metazoa > Arthropoda > Insecta > Diptera > Culicidae > Anopheles > Anopheles sinensis. Next base: position 13,826 of record KE524953.1, read on the forward strand.
AGCTTCTCCAACAATCTAGTTTACAAAACTTTGATACTGATGCATGTGACACAACCTTTTCTTTGAAATAATCACTCGCATGTTGGTTGAAAGCTGTTTCAATTTGGCTGTTAAAAATTTCATTGACATCCATTGACAAATTTCATTGACATCGTAAATTTTAAGATTTATGAATCAAAAATTTTTTTCTGCTGCAATTTTAATCCATCATCAAATAAACCAAAACAGACTGAAGTATTTATTTTTACTTAGTACTTTGACAAAATAAATCTTTTTGGTACAAAGCCATTTTTTCACATTTTTAATCTCCTGCTCCAAATTAAACTCATATTCACCATAAACTTGAAATATGATCTAATTATCTATAAGTCTTTAGCGTAATATGCTACGCCTTGCTTAAATTATATTACCTTTATCCATTGAAGGGAATAAAACCGGTCGATTCGATCAATGCAACCGTAACGATCGACGATTTTCGTTGCGCATTAGCATATCCACATCGACGCGCGTGTTTATGTGCCTCGATTATGCATTGACGCGGGTAATCAACACCATACTAACCTTCTTCGCCCTTCCATGCCCGCATGTGTGAAGGGATTTTGCTTACCCGACCGACCGAATGACTGACTGACTGACTGTCTGGCGACTTACCCGATGATGGCGTAGATTGGCTGCCCACAAACGCTTTGCCTCCCGCAATGCGCAACCAACTCGGACCATCGGTGGACTACCTTTCCGCGTAAACATATTTCATAATCAGACATCGTACCATTTTGCCACCCTGGTGGCAAATCGTAATCGCGGGATGGAAAAGTCCGTCGAAGGATGCAGGAAAAAGGCAAAGTAAGAAGCAAAAAGAAGAGACGAACAACACAAAATGTAACGCTCTTAGGACGGTGCATTAATCCTTCCACTTTCGGCGTCCGAGGAGGATCGACCAGGAAAAACGCATTACATGGTAGTTTTTAATCAAGAATTGCATCATCGAAGACTCAAAGGCAGGCTAAGGAAGGGTGGGCGAAGGGCAGCAAGCCGATCGAGGGGCGATCAGTATGAAGCCTCCGTTTTTAAAGCCAACACTCAGCTCTAAAGAAGACGCGAGGATCGGAGCCAGCGAAGTTACCGCTCGAGCCGATATTAAACGCTGTGGTCGTATATCTTTTGACACGTCGATCGATGAGAAGGGAAAAGTCGAGAGGAAAGGGGAAGCAAAACATGAGGATGAGCTGTAAAAATACATAATTAACTAATTGTTCGATGATGAAGAAATACGAAGACGAATAAATTATGCTACGCCCTGCGTTTGGGTGTGGTCCGGGCAAAGAATGGATAAACGACGCCGATCGTAATCTTAATTTATATTGAAAAGAGTAAGACAACCACGAGATAAAACAATGTAGCCGCGTTCAGAATTTTCAAAGTTGCATGTATTTTTTTGGAACACAAATGCAAGCCATTAAAAATGCAAGGAAATGAAGATTCGAAATGAGCCCCAATTATCAGAACTCTCACCAAAATAAATTATCGCTTGTTGATGCGATACGTTTGCTTGGCTAATTTCTCTCTCAGCTCCACGTTTTCGGACAAATAAGTGACATTTTTCTGCGAAATGAGATTGCAAAATAAGCACAAACTTAATTTAGCAACGGCGGCGTCGCCCATAAACATTTTTGGTATACGCTTAACTTATAAAGCCCTGACGAGAAGAAGTTTACTCACATCGGAATGCAGGAAAAGGAAGAAAATGGAAAGAAAATTTGAGGTTTGAAATTTGATATCTGATCAAAACTCTGGTTAAACTGACGGTAGCATGCGTTGGTAACAAATTACCTCCTTATAATGCTTAATTGAATCACTTGGAAGGGTGTGTTTTTTTGTCGAAAAGAGTACATAAGGATTGAAAAAGAAATGGTCTTGAATAAAGAGCTTGTAATTTAAGTGTTTTCCTCGTGGTTTAATTTAAATACATTAATACTGTATGAAGGAACGGCGACTTTATAGCATTAAATTGAATTCGTTTTCATTCCTCCTCATGCTCAGTTGAGCACCCGATGAACCTTCTTAAGAAAATAGATTTTCTTTAAGCCGTTCTTCGATTACATTCTATTCTTCGTACAAGGAACCGTGCATCCTTCCAAGTGATTGGACATTTTCCGATTTCGATATCCAATTCCAATACATTGCGGAGAGAAAATTTTGCTGATATCGACGAGCGGGAATAAAACTCGGCGCGCATCGTATCGCAACATCGGCAGGATAATTGCGGTGATTACATAGTTTATGGCTCATTCTTTTTCCCCGTGGACAGCGCTGCACGTTCGTTGGAGAGTGGCCTTTTGTGGGTTGGACGGAGCCCGGCTCCTTCTAGGCTCGGAGTGAAATATGTGTGTTTATTATTGTTCCTTAATTTGTTTGCTTCGTGCGCATGGAGTGTTTGATTTGGCACCGGGAGGTGAGTTGACCGACGCCGACCGATGGTGGCAAACTGGTGTTCAGGTTCAAGATCACCTCCATATAAACCCTCTGGAAGCTCCGTCCGTCCGTCAATACATCGGAGGGAAAAGGGCAATTCCACGTCGGGATAATTGACGGTATTTATGGGATTTATGGATCGATCGTACGGTTTCTTTCCATGGTTTCGATTTGCGATGTGCGTTTTCCAGAACGTAGCTCGATTCACGTTCTCGGACGAGGCCAGGGTGAATCCAATGAAATCTCGTTTGTCAGGGTTTGTGGAAATCTTATCGTTCCGAGGCCAGAGAACCTTCGTTAACCATGGAGAACAAATCCATAAGGGGCTTCTGTCGCGAATCGGACGTGGCTTATGGTTGCCCCGTTCCTTCCACATTTGTCCTCGGATGCTTCCTACTAATGAGGGGTTATTTGAACTGGATCAATGAGAAGAAGCCACAATTTTCTGGAAATGGGTCTGTAGATTTCTCGAATAGTTTGGAAAATGATTGCTTATTTCATTAGAAGAAATTTCCTGAAACGAAACTTCCCGCTGCCCTTAATTTGTTGGCGTTTTTCCAGAGTCGATGAGCGGAGTTTGTGAATATTCTCCGAGTAAAATGTTATTTGTGGGAAAATGTAATTTACTTCTATTCGGTTGGTGGTTCGCAGCAGCGAGTTTGACTTCTTGATCGATGTTACGTCATTAAACCGATTCCGATTGGTGCCAAACCATGGGTAATGCAGAATTTGTGTTTGTATGGTAATAATTTCTTTTCGTTTTGGAGGGCACATGAAGTGTTTTTCCTTTTTGCTAATATCGACTGTTGCGAATTGCACCGGTCCGATAAAATTAGCTACCAAAAATTAGATAAAGAGGGCGATGGAGGATCCTGCACGCAGCCGCACGCTATAAGTAGTAGTGGGAGTGCGCGGACGAACTTCGCAGCTGATCGGCTTTTATTTTTCTGCTTTTCTTTATTTTTAAACTGTTCTAACGCTTTTTATTTATTGTTTCTATGAATAAAGGCCATCCATAACGCCGTTTTCATTGCAATGAAAATAGTCAATAATCTCAGGCATTAAAAAAGCTCCGACGGTTTAACTGCTTGCATAATTCACATTATTCACGTCGGAGAGGTAGATTGAAATTCTTCTTCTTCTTATGTGGCTCAACATCCCTAGTGGGACAAGGCCTCTCTCCGTAGAGAGTTACTGTGACCGAAAGACGGTATATTATTAGATCGGTGGTCAGCCGTTCGTAATACCGGGGGGTGCCAGACTCGGGATTCGATCCCACACCTATGGCGTGGTGTTTTCTTGCGCTACCGTTGCGCCATGGGCACCCCCCAGATTGAAATTCACGTTTCATAAATATTTCTTCAAACGTTTCAAGTGCCTTCGTCCAATGATTCACGTCGGGATGCATTAAATTGTTTATAACTTTTAGCAGCCGCTCGTTGGAAAACTGTACGTTGGATGTCGGTCAATTCTTTTCTTTTCCTTTATAATTTTTTCCCATAACGGCCCTTCGATGATGAAAGATTCACATTGAGGGATGTTCTTCTCCGCTTGCTGGTAACAAGAATCCGCAAGTAAATCCTTCCGTCAACGACGAGTGAATATTCATCAGTTTTACGACGATGACACAGCTAATTGTGGTCTCTGGGTAGAATATTCCTGAAAGGATCATGTTTGGATCTTGGATAGAACAATGTCTTGCCGATCGACAACCCATCTCGAGGGTGCGTTGCTCCCAGCAGTGCATCTCTAGCTAAAGGTGTGCATCTTTTCCTTGCCACCGCGAACAATGGCGTGGTTATTATTATTGCTTTTGCCGTCCAACATCACTACGCATACATTGTGGTCTATTTGTAGAAGCAGAAGGCGATGTCTGGGCGAGTCTTAAGTCATCACCACTGCAACTACGGGGATTGTTCATAAATTATCCAATGCTCCCTAACGTTTGCAACCGCAAGCAGAGCCATTTTGAGGTGTTGGTTTATTCCCAAGTAAGGTTCTTGGGTTCGCAGGTCAATCAATGGAGCAATCCTCGAGGACGTTCACGAGGTTCTACCAAAACGATTCTTTTGGATAAGGTAGAGAGGATAGCTATTCGCACAACTTTGATACGGCGCAGAAACGAAACAAAGCTTTTGCTAGTGAACTTTCCATTTCGTTCGGTGGTATTTCTCCATGAAAATAATGGGTCATCACTCACACCCCGATATTGAAAAAAGCCTGAACTGAGGCCTTGGCGGAAGAAATTACAGAGCGTTCAAAATAAACCCTATAAACCAAAAACTACATGCGAGATGTTGGATTAACTTTAAAAAGTGATGATATCCAACACACTGCAGTCGTAGTTTTGTTTTATGAGACGTAACTTATTTCGAGTTCTGACACAGAAGCTCCTTGTTACATCTTGCTAAGACAGGTTAATAAACGAACTTAAACAAGGGAAGGGCCACGAAAAACACTGTCGAAATCGATCACGATCGACGCTGCTCGTAATGATCGGTTTTACGGCCTCTTCAAGGCCACCGCCGCTCGGCGCACTAACCTTCGCCTTAAACGAAGCCCGCGGAGTCGGAATTCCTGCATCGTCGAGAAGACTTCAACAGCCCTTGATACGTTTTGTGTTTGAACATGCAGAACCGAAAAAAATGTTGGGCACCCGAAAACGACCCGAAAACACCACCCCAACGCGATATCGCAAAATTGATGGCAGGAGATTTGAATGCAAACATCAAGCACGAACCCGAAAAACTAAATAAAGTTAAACGATCAATAATTATTATAAATCAATAAACTTTACAAGCCCATCACAACATTTGGCTGCGCTTTGGAAAGAACCTGCTAAAGGGCACACGACCTGATGAGAATGTTTCTTTAGATGTTGTTGTCTTACACCAAACAAGATGAAGATTGATGTTTCATGAGAGTTGTTTGCATTTGCTTTTTAGTTTTTGCGAGTGGCCACGCATCTCGAGAGCACCCTCTTATTTGACTTACCGAAAACAACCAGCCCTGAAAATCTTCTTTCGCATCAATATCAGCCACAGTTTTCGTATCGAAATCGTTTAATCAAATTAACATAGCCATCGATTAGGAAAAGGCTCTCTATTTGCAACTTCGGGTTCACCGGGCATGCGCAGTTAGCCCAACCTACAAATTACCCTGGCTTTCTTGAAGAATATAATAGCATCCAAGGGAAGGAAGGCTCGAGATGTGGTGATTTGAATTCCGAAAACGGGGCGAGAAAATAAGTCCGTTACTATCTTGTACTCTGAGACACCACACAAAGTACCTTCGGGTTCGCAGAGTAGGTATTCAAAACAACCCCTTCGGCAAACATTGCGAACCAGCATACGAGTGACGAATTGGTTTATTAGCCTCTTACGCCAAAGGAAATCAAATAAATTACATGTATGCGTTTTATTATTATTCCCTGGTTTACGTTATTACATAAGCGATTCCATTTTCAATGTATGTTCCGTTCCATACTGGAAGGATTTCATTTGTTTTGAAACTTGATGCAATCGACTCGTTTTGTTGTAAACATTGCCTGGTTCTGTTTTCAATCTTAAGCGATTCCAAGTCGAAGGCTCATATTAAAAACGTGCTTGAAAACGCTGCAATAAACCGCAACATCCATCTTGTCCATCCTTTGTATTGGTTCGCAAGTCAACAGCGTTGATCATAAACATGTCTTTGGATGTTTTCTTACTTCCTTACCTATTCCTCTCCCCTGGAACTCCTTGTCAACATGTAATAGACAGTCGGTTCGAGTGTTTCTCTTGCAAATTGCAACGAATTGTGAGCGCAATCGAACCGATCGAACGAAAACAGAATGCAGCCCGGGTTTTCCATGTCGCTTTGTAGAACCCCAATGGGGAAAATCGATCGATCGCCGACTAACTAGCTGACGCGCTGCAGGAACGATCACAGGTTGACTGATCGCAGCCCAGACTCGGTTGACATTTGATGCGCAACGAACGAGTGGAGCAAAAGTGCGAACACGTTACCCACGAAGGGAAGAAGCATTTTCCTTCAGTGGGGTGCGGTCACGGGAAATTTATGGGCCATTGGTTTACGGGGTGCGTTTACCTAGACCTTGGGCTGAACATTACCGTTCGCATGCCGGATGGATGCGTTTTAACGAACTGGAACGTGGGTTCGGTTCGTCCAGGCTGACGGATGTCAAAATTTTGATTACCAATCGATTTTATTCCATTTCTGGGAGTGGAGAAAATAGTAGGGAATGCAAACTGTCCACATGTGTTTCCCAAAGGTTTCATAATTCCTTACCGTAACACCACCGTGGGGTCTTCCGAAGGGGATGGAATCGTCGCCGGAAGGGTTTTGTAATATATTACTAAACACGTGAACTAGTAATATATTCATTCGTCTTTACACGTAAACTTTTGGCATTATGGTCTCCATATATTATATTCGCCTTTACACGTGAACTTTCGGCATCACGGTCGCCCTACGGTGTATTCGTGCTATACACGTCAACTTCCGGCGTCACGGTCGCCGAGCACTATACATTTCTTCATACTTTTCTCCTTTCTTTCACTCACGTTTCATCACGTGGTGGAATTCACTGATCACTGCGCATCTCTTATCGTCATCTTCTTCTCGAGACTTTGTCTCGAAATAAAACACAAGTTGATTTCGTTTTAATCGTTTGCCTGAACTGATCGAACTTCTCTTCAGGTTTTCCTTCGCTTTAACTTCCTTTCTGTTCGTAGCTCCATTTTACTTGGAGTTTACTTGTCGTTTCCTCTGTCGTTCCTGACTACTACTCCTCCCGACTACTACTTCTGACTGATACGACTGATCCTGACTGATGCTGACTGATCCTGATTGATGTTTAATGCTGACTTATGTTCGATCAGTTTTTGGCCATATTTATAGAACAATTTCTGTCCTTTGTTTTACATTTCTTTTTGGAATATTTCTAATTGGTTCCCACGAGTCTGTTCCGAAATTCTTAGAATTTTTACAAAGAAAACAGTATTGAATTTAACACTTTTGTTTGTCTAAATTTTGATTGGTCCTTTACCGATCTGCTTTCGATTTATTGCCTGGCTAACTTCCTGTTTACTTAATTATGATTAGTTAATTTGATCCTATACGTGTCTTTCATGATTGAACATGTTCGATTCTTAGAATGTGGCCTAACTTGGGATTTAACTATTTCATCTGAAAGCGTGGGAAACCATACATTGTATTTGACATATTGCTAAACGTCTTTTTGCCCTTGAATTTGATATGTTGTTTATTTGGTGCAAGTGCATGTGCACCCGAAATCGTGAGAATTATCTCGTGGTATCATGTTGAGATCAGATTACAATTTGTGCGCGTGCCTGTTTAGCTTTGATTATGCTTACGTTGCATTTTTGCGTGTTATGTTCTAAATTACATTCAATGTGCATTCTAGGTTGCATTCTGATTTGCTAAGAAGTTCAAGTTATGCAAGTTTTAATTGCTTAAAGCATATGTTAATGTGAGATTTAGTTGATTGCGCCTGCGGGTATGCGTGGTACAGCACAGTTTGTTGTGCTCGTCCCGCTTTGAAACAGAACGAACCAACCGTCACGGAACCGGGTGTTTGGTCCGCACGTCCGAGCAGGGTGTGTCTATGGTGGGGTCAACCGTTACCAGTTAGATCAACCCTTTTCAAAACCGCTTGCAATGAACCTGAAACTGACCAAAACCGATCCATCTTTCCAGCCCGCATCAAAAACCGCGTTCCATCGTAAGCGAACTTTACAACCGCAAGCGACATAAAGATATGTTTTCCCTGGTGTCCTTTTACTGTGCAAGTCTTATGTACGTGGGATGATATTTATGGAAGCATAGTATTATCGTGATGGTCTGTCCCTGACCAAGTTTGATGGTAAAAGTTCAATAGAGACCGGAAGCAAATCCTCCGACTCCTTATACCTTCGGTCTTGAGTTCAAAATGCATTCTATTATTTCACGTTGACATTCTTATATACCTATAGTTCGTCTTTCTATAACCCTCCCAAAGTGCTTCATAAAAATACCAAATAAAAGCCTTGCACGTGCAATTCCCTGCATAATCCAGCAAAGAATCGTTTGATACTGACGAACTAGCGCTGAATACAATGTAATGTGTTACGTCACCGATTGAAGCCAATGGGATGAAAAAGTATTTTTCTAGCGGAGTCGCTATCTTGCTGTCGCACAGTGACGCCTTTACACACCGATACACTCTTTCCTTCTTGCATCCTTTTTTGCGGATTTATTTTTGATTCAAGCAAAAGTTTAATTAAATCCAAGCAAAGCGTACAAATAGAGATGATGGAATAAACCAGACACAACAAAGGGGATGATCTACTGAAGACAAGTGGTGTTTAATTTTATGGTACTTGATATTTGGAATTTAAAGGAAAATTTCAGTTCAAATTTTACAAACTTTGAGATAGGCAAACAAAATTAAAATTTAATATTTATTGATATTCAAATAAGTATATTTCTTATGAATCATAAAAATCATGTTACGCAAGCAATTAGTTACCATTCCTCCCATCGCCTCTTTGCTGTTCGCAAAGGATCAGCCCATCGAGGTGTTGGATCAAACCAGCTAAAGACTTTGTAAATCAGAGTCTCCCAGAACGGCACAGCGTTCTTGGTGCTTCAGTTGGCCACAAGGAACGAAGGGAGGTCATAAGAGTCCGTGCCGCATGCCTCCCAAAGCGAAACCGGCGCAAGGTTTACCGTTCTGTCGATATAATTAGAGCGATTTATGTTATCACAGTTTTCATTGGGATCCTTTTTTGTACGGTGGGTATACGATAAATTATGACCGCCAGGAGCCGAGAAGGGCGAACTCTAAGGGAACTTGCAAGATTTCACCGGTTTCGTATTAGAATCCGATAATTCATCTTTAATGAATGAGTTTGCTTTTGCACCTTTTTTTAGTTTCGGATTCCGTCCATCCCGAGGAACAGCTAGGATAAGGTGGATCGGTTAATTTGTCGGATTCGAGCAGTGAGTAAGACATCAGCGAACTGGTTCAAGCCAAAGGCAATAATATTCCTCTCCCTGGCAAAGATGGCTCCATTTAGGGATCGATACACGCTCGCAAGGGCTTAGTTGAAGCTCAAAACACTTCAGGAAAGTCCACCTCAAAGGCATGAACTTGTACTCCCGAGGTACGCTGCGTTTTTGCGGCCGAGATCGAACGATCGCAAGCTAAGTCGCAAGTCACTGCGTTATGATCAATTGTCGCAGCGTGTACTACATCTCTTCGACTTCGTCCACTAGTAAGGTAAGGTGAGGCAATATGCACCCCTTAAGCGAAAGCAATTTATTTCTCGCAGTACATTCAAGAAAATCGTCCGAAATTGGCACAGTTCGATTCCTTAACATCTTTTCTACTGACTAAAGTTATCAAAAATAATATCAAAACCTCCAATTTCTATTTATAAAAGGTTTTTGAAGACCCTTTCTTTCTACACGTCATTAACATTTGTGGGGCAATATGGCCCGAACGGTGGGGTAGAATGCACCGGGACGTAAACATGGGGTGAAACGACCCAAATTGATACCGCATTGGTTTGAATTTGGTGGAGTGGTATTTGAAACATAGTTTGGGTATAAGATCTTTGCTGATTTTTGAACAATTATTGAAAAATTTTACCGATCTGTACATGGCTTTCTATTCAAACCGCCTTGGGCTAACCTTTATATTTACATAAAAAATGCGTCGATTATGAAGGTAACATACGTAAAACTTTGACTAACTCTTGTTTTGGTGCATTATGCCTCTTTGTTTACATTTTAAACATAATAAAATTTTACTTTACCTAAGGGGCTGCGATTGCCCCCTACTGAGAAAAGTTCAAATTTTATCTATAGTTAAAAAAGGAAGGATTTTCAACAAAAATTCTCTTCAGTATTCGCTAAATTAAGTATTCAGGTATTTTATGAATGCCTGTTCGGATGCAATATTACATTTGTACACTTATAATTCCTCAAATAAAGGTAGCGAAATTTTACATGGTTTTGGACTCAATTTGTTTTATTACGTTTTTTCTGTTAATTTTTAATGTAGAGTCGTGAAACTCACATAGCATATACAAGACGCATAAAAGAACAGATTTCATTGATTAACTTGTTTTTAAAGGACATAATTAAGCTTAAATCATACCGGTGCATATTACCCCTCCGGTGCATACGGCCACACTTTCCCCTACTAGAATTACTCGCCGATGACAAATATGCTGCGGTCGAACCGTGGAGACTCGGGAACGTTGGTTGCTCTAGAAGGGTGGAATAAAACATTACCACAAACCATAAATCATAGGTGTTCTCGTCGTCGCTTATAAGCCCATTAAGGGGAATACCTTTTGTTTCTGCGGTTTAGCTATGGACGCGTAAGAGGTTTTTGAATAGTGGAGTCGTTTTACGTCCTTAACCGAGTAAATGTACAGTTTTGTAGATTCAAATAAAATCTACTTAACTTTTCTATCATTCGTCATTCAGTGTTGCATATTTCGTTTCAAGAACCTCGATGAAGCTATTTATATTTATCCAAAGAGACTCAATATGAAATATTGTAGCGCTGATTTGAAATTAATCTATTATGTTTCAATAAATAATAAAATCGTTTTCTTTTCTGTTTTTATTCAATAGTTTGAACCTACGACAGCGCATGAACTGTTGTTCAACGCATTCTCCACTTGCATTTTCGGTGAATATTTTAAAATATATTTTTTTATTCAGCAGTATGAAACTATAATTTAAGCAATTCATCAAATATCTTGTTTGCAGGAAGGGATAAATTTTATGTTTTTGACACATGGTTCTGTTTGTAAACAGCTTTAAAAAAACTTATATCTGAAATTCTATTATCAAATTAAAAAAACAAGTGATCTGAAAAACTTATCCAAATTTTAACAAGAAAGGATTTGAAGCGGATGATAATTAATATAATTAAGTCCTTCTTTCATCAGGCAATATATAACGCTTCAGAAAAGTTCCCAAACATCAGATTTTTATAACTAGCAAAACAACACAGAGCAAATCACACAATCATTCAAGCTTCTCCAACACTTGCCACACATCGCTGGCAGGTTGAATATTTAAAACCTATTTGAACATGTCGGGTGATTTGCATAAGAAAAACATGTTGCAACAAATTGAGATTCACTTAACCAGCATTGGCAATTGTTCTAGATCGTCCTCCGATAGTTGCGGAAGATGATTATGGTGAGAGTGTTTGTCCTGTGCGGTGGCCATTTGTTTGCTAAAGTGCGCCGCCAGCATCTGAGGCAGCAACGTTTGCCCGCTTCCCTTACATCTAACGATCGCAATCCGAAGAAAGCCGATAGTCATCAGCTCCCGAAAGACGTGAATCTAGCCAGCGTAAGCTACCACCTTCCCCGCGGGAGCGTAAAGGATTTCATTAAGATTCTATCACAAATCGCTCCCTCCTTCCCTTATACTATGTGGAACGGCAATTCGTTGCCTCATCACCTTCCCCCGCAGATGCCTCTCGCCGTTCTTCCAATCGTGCTTCTAATGTATGTTCTAAGCACTGCGAAACACATTTCTGCCAAGTGCCATCCGATGCCGATCGAAGGATAAGCACACAAATTGCTCGACACGTTTCGCTAAGATCTCTACAACCCGAATGCTCGATTGAAGAAGAGCAACTGAACACCAACTCCAAGATCGCTGCAAATCAAAAGCGCGAATGAAGGAGACCAAATGGAGAACATCTCCAAGCCACTACATGGGTGGTTTTGAGAACAAAAGTGGTCCAACGTGAGGCGATAAGATGATTTATCACAGCCATACTTCGGGAAAATCAATTTATGATTCACGGTGTGGTGGACTTAAAATAACATAATAAATAGAAATAAAATGAAACCCTAATTACAGTCCGGAACAAGTGGTCACCAACGAACGCTCTGTGGCCTCACGTTTTTGACCATGTTTTCCATTGGTCTTTCACCAAGGAAAGCGGAAGGTAAAAATAAGCGGAAGTAAATGTTACGGACGAATTGCAAAATTAGCTTCGATTGTATTTAAATACTCTTAGTTCAATATGGTTTGACGATTTCCTGAAATTTGACAGGAAAAAAATTTTTAGCGAAATGGAAATTATTCAGGACTCAAACAAAATGGTGCGAAGATAAAAAGTGATTAAAGAAAATAAAATTTACAAAACTGGTTAACTAGAGCAGAAAGAAAGCAGGGGTTCCAAAATGTTATATGAAACAATTCTGCTGAAATTAAAAGCCGCGACATTGCATGAGCCGCGACATTGCGACATCAGACAAAAGTTATGGGGCTCGATTTATTTCTTTTTATTCACCCATTAATGAGTTCATAACACATTTTTCTGACGTATATGAGGTGGCTGCTGTAGATGTTGTGCATTAAGCAGGGTAAAACCACGCTCGTTCTATTCTACCAATCGTATACTTTTCATCCTCATCATTTCGCTCATTATCATGTTCTTAATAAGAAAACGAGAGTGATCCTCCTGAACGCCAATCCTCCTGTGACATTAATGAACCGTACGGGGTAAGCAAATAGTAAAAGCAAGAATAGTCCTTGAAAGAAACTTTGAAAGAAGGGAAATTTAAATTCTTTTTTTTCATCGGCGCAGATGGTGGAAAGAACGATTTTTAAACTTATGGCATCGTCACTGAAAAACCGAACACGAAACGAACGATCCTCGCTCTCTTCCGACTTCAGCCAGGGTTGGTATCTTTCGCTTTTCTTTCTCGTTCGGAACAGACATGGTGCAGCTTTGCTCCGGACGCAACCCCAGACGACGATGTGGACTACATCTAGAGATAAATTGATATTTATGTACAGTCCCACGCAATCGTTGTCATCGTTCTCGGCGTCGTCGTGTGTTTGAGTTTGAGACGTCGTTACACACGTTCATTGACTGCACTGATTCTTGCATGATCTTCGGACGGAATATTCACCCTTCCTGGGAGGGAAGGACCGTAAACATGGTTTGAGTTCCCCTGAAACTTGTCTCAAATCTGGCTACGATTAGTTCCTCTTCGATCTTCGAGAGTGCATGAACAGCCGTTTGATTTGTGTCTTTGTCAGACGCGAGCTTCTACCTTCTGCAGACCTTTCGCAATCGGCCGATGTTCAATAGGCAAATTAGCAAATAGAAATCCGATAGGGAAAGGGAACAGATAAAACAGAAAGTTTGACTAATTACGTGCTGAACGGTGACTATTTTCCCCGAAAATAATATTTCACGCGAGGAGGTTTGTTCTTCCTTAGGAGTAAACGAGAATGGGGGAAACTATTCCAAAAGACAATCGCGTTTGGTATTCTCCCTGGTTGGGACACTTATTCGAATGGAAAATATAAATTATATCACGCATCGTGGGACAATTACACCGTTTTCGACCCCATCTAAACTACTGCCACTGTTTTCGAAGCAACCGCCAACCGTAAGTAAGCATTTGACGTTCAACTGAAATAGTGGGACCGTACTAAATACAGTCACTAGCAAAATTGAGCATACAACCGAACGAGCGCTGGTTTTTCTTCCATAACTCGCACAAATATTGGCCTAATTTAATTTTTTAAACGTAGTTTGATAGCAAATTGATTAGACAAAAGAAATACTTACTTTGTTTTCATGTAACTTATCTGTGTTTTTTATAATAAAATAATAACTGAAAAAAGTCCATTTTCACCAACGCAAAATTGAGCATACACCTTCGTCTTCGTGAGTATAACTTGACTTTGGGAACTTTATCATGTGTCCAACAATGTTTATTTAATAGTTTGGCCATCTAGGAGCCTGGTCAGTCCATAAGTTGAGCACTTTTGGTCAAGTTTTTTTTGAGCCAAGTGGGACCTACTCGGCAATTGCAACTTGTACCAAGGATATCAACATGTTTTGTCACGTAAAGTTGTTGCGGGGTCCAGAACTAGCGGTCAAATGGTCACAATCTACAATACTGACGTAGGTAAACAAGTGAAAAATAAAGGGACACTTAAAAACCTTACCAAAAGAGGACGAGATTGATTTTTACAACAGTCAACGAACGAGGAATAGCTCGTAGTCTGAGAATGGATGATTCACAATCATTCCAAAACAGGTCTAGAAATTACTTGACACTCTTAAAAGGTACGTCAGGGCTTACATCAACTGGAGAACTACTCAGAAGAAAACTTTGCGAGGTCAAATTACTTCAAAAATGCCTATCTTTCAAAAAGTGAACATGATGAAGGAACTTTGATTTCGAAACGGTGCATATTGTGACGTAACAAGAGTAAAAAAATAACATTGTGTTCGTCGATTAGTCTTAAAATGACCTATTCGAGTCTTAAAATAGCCAGATGATCTGGTAGCAACCTGTTTCAATGCCAGAGATTCAATATTTGTCCATAACAGTCAAACCCAGTGAAGGCAGCGTTGTACTATAAAGTTCAATGACAACTGGAATAGCTTAAACTATGTAGTTCAGCGAATTTATCATGGAAAAATTGGGTATTTGAACAATCTGAAACAAGACCAATAACTTATCGTTAAAAAAATCATCTTACTTTGTCACTAATGCCTCCAGTAGGACAACGATACAAACCTCACTTGGAACGTCGTGTGGTACTGGTGTCATATAATGTGTCTAAGTCTGTCAAAACACTTCCATAGATCAATGGAACTCAATCATATGGTTCCATTTAGGATGCTGATCAAAGTACCAGCCGAAAAACAACGATTGACCAATGCCAAGGTACAAAAGAGAACCGAAAATCGTGATGCAGGGTACATGGAATAGTATACCGTAGTTGGTGGCCAAAAATTAGTGGAATCATTGCAGAAATGGTTGCAGGCAGTACAAGACACACAGAGTAGCCATACTACATACTAACTAATGGGTTTCTTTTGAATTGACCGCAATTTAGGCCTTAGATTATGATGTACACATATCTGTATGCTCAATTTTGCGTT
>KE524954.1:12669-25650 GCA_000441895.2 Anopheles sinensis
AAAAAAAGAGGGTGATGAACACTACTGTCGCACTACAATGGCCGTTTAAAGAAATTAATGATAATTTTCCACCTTTTCCGTCAGATTCTTTTCCTTGTATCGGTTCGCAAACTTGACTTACAAGCCAATTGGAAGCACACCGTGTTAGCCAAACGGGATCGTGTCTGTGCGCCTGCCTGAAACCGGACCCCGTTCCGGAGAGGCGTACCCTTCTTCCCTTCACGAAGGGATAAATGGTATTGAGATTGAGGTACCCCGGAGGAGGTTGGCCTTAGCAGTCGTTCCCTGTCCGATTCCGTTCCATTTCTATCCCTGGTTTCTTACATACAATGTAACAGACCACACACGTGAGGGGGGTTAGCACCAGTTCTGACATTGACCTCCTCCAGCTCCGAGCTTGAGTGGTTTCCATGTTACCTTGTTTGTGTGTGTGTGTTCACTCACTCCTTATCGCGCACTGGCATAGACGTATAATTATGTTTAAATAAATTAGAAGAACAAAATTTGCTACGATTCTTACGAGAAAATAAATAGAGCTCGGTAAAAATGAACTAAAAAAAAAACAAACGGTCAATCAACACAAAACGAAACTTATAAATAACACCCCCCCTTAAATTAGTCTGCCATCGACCGTCAGTTCCGACGACCCCCTCGCGCCGCCTGTCGCGATTGTCAAGCCGCTTTTCCGAAACCGTAGGCGCCGTAGAGCCACTCCTTTTGTCTGTGCTACTGTGGGAAGGCCTACAGCTCCCAGCCGGTGCCACGGTCACCCGGCTGCACCTTGACGTCGTGCGGTACCGCTTCCCGCTCCATGCTGACCCGTACCATCGTTGCCACCGGATGCGTCACTGGTGGCGACTGTCAATTCCGGTTGGACACTTCACTTTGCTGCTGTTGCTGCTGTTGTTGTTGCTGCTGTTGCTGTTGCTGTTGCTGTTGCTGTTGTTGCTGGTGATGATGGTGGTGATGCTTCCGTCGTTCGCTCATGTGCAGCCGCTTGATGTGCTGCTCGAGGTTCCATTTGCGGCGGAACTTTTTGTAGCAAAACTTGCACTGGATCTTCTTCTCGACGCCGCACTCGTGGTTCATGTGCCGCAGCATGATGCTGCGGGTCGAGTACCACTTGCCGCACTTGAGGCAGGGAAAGTTCTGGCCGTTCTTGCGCGCCGCTATGAGCCGGGCCTGCTGGCTCAGCGAGCGTCCCGGGTCGCTCCGCCCGTACAGGTCGTCCGTCAGCGAGCCGAAGTTGTAGTAATCGCTCCACAGCTCTGCGCTCACGGAGACACCAGGGCGGGGTGGTGGGGGAAACGAGGTTGAAGGGAAGGGAGGTGGCAGACGGCAGAAGGTAGAAGACAGCGTCCGTCGACAACGGGCGAACACACGCAATTTGGCAGAAAAAAAACGATGGGGAAAGAGAAAGAGAGAGAGAAAAATAGAGAAAAAGAGATTTTGGAAGAGAAAATAAAAGAAAAATATCCTTTCTCATTAGCAACCGTCGTGACTATCATCATCATTAAGGTTGGAAAAAAAACCCCCCGGGGCGAATATAACGTAACCGAATTTCATTTATCCTTTTGCCGAAAAAACAACAAAACAAAAATTCATTCCCTGCAGGATAATCGAAAATCCAACACAACATTATGCATAATAAATGTGGCAGGCAGAACGAAACGAAAAGAAGAAAAGAAAATGGAGCCTAAGTTTTCTTTTTCCTTGCTTTCGGCATATTACAATCCTATAGGGATGTGGTTAGTGGTGCTGCTGCTGCTTTAGAATGGAAATGGAAATTGGGTTTGTTCCAGTTGCGCATTAGATTTCAGTTGCAGTTGTGTTATGCATCGGGCATCCGGCAGCAAGTTAGTCAATTGTTTGTTTATGTACAACAAAACGAAATAATAAAAGAAAATATTTTAAACACACACACACAAACACACGAACATAGACACACGGCAGGCAGGCAGGAGGAGGAGGATTTAAAATTGTTTTAAAATATTTCGAAATCGACCAAAATGTGAAAAGTAGGAACCACAACAAAGCGAAAAAAACTCTCCAGAAAAAAAGATCGCTTCAACGTAAATTTCAAAAATTCGACAAGCAAAATAAAAAGGGCAGCTCGTATTGGAACGAAAACTAAAAAGGATTGAGATCGAGGATTTTTTTTTTAATTTCACTACTAACCGATTCCGATAAAGGAAACAGAAGGACCGCATGGGTTTGACAGTTTTATTTTTTTCTTCTTCAGCTCTTGATAAGAAGTGAAACCGTTGCGAACGTGACCGAACGCGAAACGCGGAGGAAAGTGTTGCGAAGGAAAAATTACGTAAGAAAGAAATTCGATAGTAATTGACAGTTGGCAAAAGCCTAAAGCCGTTTCACGGCGATACAGAGACGTCTTTAATCGGACATGATTTCTTTCGGTCGTTGCAAATGGCATCACACCCAGGGTCCAGGGATTTTTGGTTGGTCACAAAGAAAACACTCGTTTGGCACTCTGTACTCTTCCTGTTTGTGCCCTGAAAGAAAAAATGAAAAGATTAAATTAGCATACTTTTGGTTGTGTTTAGTTCAAAACAAAACTAGTAAAAGATAATTTACTCATATACTGCCATGTTGATCGCTGAAATGTTATAAAGAATGTAATATCATTATACAAACGAAATGTGAAAGGTAAATGACAAACCAACGCGCGCATTTTACAAATCTTAGTAACTCTATTTCATTTGTCACATGTCTTAACCAGCTCTCACTCATTCGTTTTCCTTTCCACGGTTCTTCCACTCTCCCTCACACACGGCTCCTGTACGTAGTAGGCTATCTCATTACTGTAACAATCATGCAACCAATGTGCGGAGAAGGAGCAGCTGTTTCTTGGCTTACACTGTTTTGTCCCGACAAAGAACAACCAGCCAGGACATTCCTATGGACGCTTACAGACTATCTGTTTTTCGAGGACAGTTAACATTAAGCTTGCGCTTACACACTACGCTACGCAAAAATAGTTAAGTCTCATGAACTGCAGCTTCAACTTGCTTCCCTAGTCCCGCATACTACGTTGTCGATTCGTTGGCGAACGTTATTGTTTACAATATGCGGTGCAAGGGGAACGAAAGGTGAATAGTGAAACCTTGGCATCTCAGTTTGTTTTTATGATTTAGACAATCTTTGAGCGACCATTCCAGCAACACGTTGGATTCGAGATTACACCGTTGAGATATGACTGTAGATGAAGAATTCATTTTTAATGCCAACCACAAGTCACACGTGTACTAAATCAGTATTTTGTTGTTAAATCAAGTTTGATGCGACATGATTTTTGATGTTTCGTTAACAAAAGAGAGTAAAAAAATACTTTAATGCACTCGTCTGAATTCTGCCAAGGTTTCTCTGAAGTCTTAGTTTGTTTCAAACAATTTTTAAGCTTGCCCAGCTTGTCCACATCATTCGTGCGTTCAGTTATTTTATATTCTGTTTATGAATGAAACAGCTGCTACTGTAGCTCTCGATGGGGTTGGCACTTTATAGAATAAAAGTTTATCTGCATCCATGGCATGTTGTCATTACGAGAAACTGGGTTAAACGGAAAATAAACTGATTTGAAAAGAAGAACAAAATGGATACTCGATCATGAAACATTTTTAACAGTTAGTAGAGTTGATATGATTTTTGCAACATAAATACGTTCCTGTTCCTCAACATCCAATCTATCTTGACGAACATTAGTTAAATGATCATATCGCGGAAACAGTTTAATTTGTCGATAACTAAAGATAAACTCAACCTTAATTTTAAATTTTCAAAATTGTGCATATTAACCTTTTTGAAATTGACGAGGTTTCAAAAACTTAAAGCAAAAGTACATTTCCGGTGTTTTCCAGCAAACAACCAACGTTTTTGGTTGAAAATAGAGCAGTACCAATAAGGAAAAGAAAGAAAAAAAACAGAGAGTATCCAGAGGTCACCGCATTAAACGAAAAGCCTAATTTTACTCCACCGGTTCTGCCCCTACATTTGAAATTGGTTTCTTCGTTTTAATCCACTTCCCTGGCTAAGAACTATAATTGGTTTTGATTCGTTTGCCGTCAGTTTAGTTGCTAAACACGTCGCTTTATTGGCTCACAAGTTTTATCTTAAATCTGCACTTACACTGTTGTCGGTGTTAAACTATTCCTAGTACAGTAACGTTAAGATTACAACCGCATAGTCAAAGTTTAGTTCGTGTACCCATCCGGTACCTTTCAGCTGATGAATCAGATCTGATTCGATTAAAGTAAAAATTTTGAAAATATAATCGCAATGTAAAGTGAAAAAAACAAATTGGAATCGTCTGAACCAGACGTAACTTTGTCAGCAAAACAACCCTACACACGTGTAGTAAAGTAAAAACTCAACGCCTTGCCTCAGTTGCGAGCTCCCCCCCCCCCCCATTTTTGACGCCATACTTGATCAGTCCTCGGTTATTCAGTATTACTTTTCCATAAGAAGGATGAGGTAGTAAATTAGAAAAGGAAATTATCATTTACGATTATCAAAATACCGTACGTAAGCATACAGAAGCGTTTTCTTATTTGAATTTCAACCTTGCTGACTGCGACAGCGCAGTGACACGCACTTATGGCTGGTTTTACTTAGTTGTTGGAAGTAAAAACACAGCTATGCAGCGCACAATTTCTTTTTCATGGCGTGGGTTTACTAAACTTGTCCCCTTTTTATAAGTCGATAGTCAGTGCTCCCGTACAAGGGAGGCGGTTCCGGTCTTGGTTGGGATTCGAAACCCCACCGTCAAAGGAGCGCCTCGGTGCTCCTGCGTTGATGTTCTAACCGGCGTACTGGGTCGTCTCGAAAAAAAAGTCCCTGCGCTGTCACGGCAAGTATCCAGAGCAAGTCAAATCGAATCGTTGACCATCAAACATTAACATAATAGAAATTAAACTTAACTAAACATAAAGGCTTACATTAGGCTGAAAAAGATAAAGGAGAAAAAAGCAGTACAGTGCGCTTTTCTTTAACACTCTGATGGACACCGCCGTTGGTCAGCTGAGTCCTACGCTTCCAACTGCTTATGGCACTGGCTCAGCTGAACGTGCCTATACAGCATCCCCTCGTTACATTTCATTGTGAAACTAGAGCAATCGTCAATAATCAAATGCTTAATTTGAGTTTGCGGAAAGTCTCTTATCTCCCGTCCTCAGTCTCAACCGGTCTTGTATCTGTTTGTGCGAGTTGTTGCTCTATTGACTCCTCCTTTTCTCAAAATATGAGTTTCGTAGCTGCATCGGGGGCAGCATTCCTAGCTATTGTTTCTAGCCGAAATATATCGCCTCGTTTGAGATTACCATAGTCCTATAGAAATGTGCCGTTCAGAATATGTGCTTTTTGTTTTTGTTGCTTCACTTTGTCAGAACTAATCCGAACCGAGGTAGTTAACTTTTCTTATCGCATTCATTAGGTCTGTTTCATTTTATTTTTTCTTTTACGCTCATAATACGCTAGGTAAATGCATTCGCGCTTTCGCCGCTACCTGAACTTAATGCACCGTATTTCGGTGTTTAAGAGCCTAACTTTAAGATGTATTCGTCAATACATGTTTGAACGTTCGTAAATCAAACTTAGCATCTAGGATGTATAATACTTGGAATGCAAGATAAACTTAAATTCGCAATTCGATTCGAAATGTTTTAAGACGTAAAACTTAATGTAAATGGGTCAAGTTGAATAAAAAAAAAATTAAACGTAAGACATGCAAAAGATCTCAAAAAATATATCGAACATGTTAAAAAATCTTTGATCAGACGAACGGCAGACCGTTTCGCCCTGTCGGTGTCCGCCCATCGGGTTAAAAACAGAAGAAAAACAGAAATGAACTGTTTTGCTGAGCTACTCGAATTGTCTGTTCTCTCCTGGCCAAAGCCGTTAACCACCGTCGTTGCCCCTTGTTAGTCACAACTTAGCCTGAGCGAGCTGCTGCTCCTGCTGCTGCTGCTGCTTCTGCTGATGCGGCCGCTACCGCTCAAATCATCAGGTTGTGTGAATTGTCAACGAAGTGAAAGATTTCCAGCAGCCCATCGCGACGGTGGCGCTCCATGTGCTTCGCAAGGTTACGCTTCTGCGTTACGATCTTCGGACAGACCGGGCACTGGGCGCCCTTGCCGCACTCCTTCATGTGGCCCCGCAAGGCGCTCATCTTTTTGTACTTCACGCCACACTGCGGACAGACGTAGCGTGCCAGGCCGTCGTCCATGATCATTACCTTCGGTTCCAGCATTTCGATGAAGTCTAGACCTACCAAAGGAGCAAGCACACACACACACACACACAAACGCGCACACGTACATACAAGCACACATGCCAAACCAGCCGAGTGAGTAATGCATCAACGATCCCACCGAACAACCAACATCACGTGCAGGTTTTTTGTTTCAGAGTTGGAACGGGTTGGTGGCGCGATGGCATCGTCGTATGTAAATGCGGTTTGGCGGAAGAGAAAGAGAAGAAAAAAAATACAAGAAAAGTGCATGATTAGTTTCTGTAACACTCGCCTCGAAACACGATCGCAAAAGGAAAAAATGAGAAACAAAAACTAAGAGTTGCAAAAGGAAAGCATTCAAACTAAAAGTACATTTTTGAAAACGAAAACAAAAAACAATAGAAATTTAGGGGGGGAAAGAACAAGGAGCAACTACAAATGTACCTCGAAGGGAAGTAATAAATAAATTTCAAAACTATAAACGTACCAAAATATTATGTTCGTAAAGGATGTAAAGGAAGAGAAGACAGTGTACTCGAGAGCGATAGGGAGAATATGAAGGGGAAAACAAAACAGAATGCCAATCGATAGTAAAACTAATAAAGGAAACAAACAATAACTGTAATGGGAAGTGGAGTACAAAATAAAATAGAGAGGAAAATAACAAAAAATAAATAAAACACGTAACAACAGATAAACGACAATAATCATAATTACCTTCGGACTAAAGCCAAAGACTAAAAGTTCGAGAATAGGATTACAATCGTAGCTAGAGTGAGCGAGACCAAGCTAGAACTGTAGTAGAGGGGAGGTTGTGTGGGGCGCTACAAAAATGCGGATAAAAGGATACGAGAAAAAAAGAGAACAGCGAAGAAACAGAGCAGCATACGGGAGTGTATAAGGGTAGGAAATACTGTCTAAAAAATAAATAAATAAAAGAAGGTGAAAGTAAAATTAGGCGGAAGGTCACGGGTTTGGCAGCTGTTGTTACACGGCTTTGCCCACGCAGAGTGATAGTGGGGGGGTTTGTGGCTAAAAATACGCACGATCAATAACAATATAACAGGCAACACACTAGGCACTAACACGATTCAAGGGAGAGGATGATGATGATGATCATGATGATGGTGATGGTCACCCTTGGGTGGGTGTAATTTGTGTCGCCGCTCAGTCGGACGGAAGGAAAACGGCTTGATGGAACGCAATCGCGAAGATGTTACTACTACAGTTCATCAGGTTTCTGAGCGACATCTAAACCTAACTTACGGCCGGATAAGATAACAAACATAAATACGCCACCAGCACCTCATACAGTCACCAGTATGCACTACTCCATCGTCACCGAGTCGGGGAATAGTCGAGCATTCACTAGCTATTTTCACGATTCCACAGGACGACCGATGAAAATGGTAGATGTTATATCCTATTATAGCTTACAACACAACTCAAAACTGCTGCTGTGTACATTCATTAATGATTTTATTTTATATTGTCCTACCGCTCCGCTCGCTTCAACAATTGTCTGTGCTTACACGCAAAAGCTCATTTTGTTCAGTGTAATCTTCCCTAGAGCATTTCAGGTCTACCAAATGTGTTGCCTCATCTGCTCGCTATGTTCATTACCCAACTAGCAGCTTTCACTATCAAGCCAGCTGATGCATTTTGATTCATCTTTCTCCGTATTTTCCCCCCGGACGCCTTGAAATTTAGTTACATCAAAATTTCATCCCCTCCCGGCGCCACCCTACGTGGGGGAAATGGTTTGATTTGGTATTCTTTTTTTTAGATAACTATCGAATATCACTCAACAACGGTCACTCTCTCTCTTTCTCAATCTGTTAGTTCTTCGGAATGTTTCCCTATTTTGCTAACAATTAAAGCGCACCTTAGCCTATCAAGCGGACGTCGTGTGTTCAAGCCACCCCTTCCCACCCGTGAGCCTCCGTGAGCGTTCAGTAGTAGCCCGGGCTTTCCTTGTGCACCTTCAGCAGGTGCCGGT
Source organism: Anopheles sinensis (assembly GCA_000441895.2). Lineage (NCBI taxonomy): Eukaryota > Metazoa > Arthropoda > Insecta > Diptera > Culicidae > Anopheles > Anopheles sinensis. The sequence continues at coordinate 20,913 of KE524954.1, forward strand.
TGAGAATGAAGGAGTAGCAAAACTTCTTATCACACTTCGGGCAAGCGTAGCGCCGATCGGCGAGACACTCGTTGCGCAGATGGCGTAGCAGCGAGTATTTGATCTTGTATCTGTTTGGGCGGTTTGGTGCGCGATTTTGCGTAAGTGGTAGAGGTGAGATGAAGCAGGCAGGCATGGTAAAAAAGAACCGGGTAAAAAGAGAAGAGATGAAAGAAGAAGAAAGAAGAATAAAAACACACGTAAACATCTGCACTTCCCGCACCGGATGGGGACACGGTGGTCACCAGGGACATAGGTTTCGAACAAGGAGGGGTAGAGAAGACTGTGAGAAACGGGACACACTTGAGGTGGATGGTAGCGGCTTTGGACACTGAAGTCGGACGGTTTTGAGGTTCACTTTAAACCAAACAGTTTAGGTATTCTCTCGCCATCGCTTTTTTATTCGCAATGGCAGGGAGCGGTGCCCGCTTCTTTGGCTCTTCCTCAGCACAAGTTTGTCCCTTGTGTGCGGGAGGAAACGTCAGAAGCGGTACCAAACTAACGCTGTTCGGTGGGGAGGGTATTGAGTGATTCCTTTAAACGTATCCAAAATTCAGTATGTCTTCCACCACTGCACATGCACCCGCGAGTAGACACACGTTTCCGTTCGCCTTCGGAACACTCCGGAAGATAACTGCGGCCCTTCCAATGGGGACGCAGGGGGGAAGTGGATCAGGTGATGAGGAGGAGAGGGTAATTTGGCACAACAGCTCTCTCATACTTTCGATCGCACGTTCCAATCGGACACTGAAAGTAGCCGAGCTCGTCCGGACGTCCCACCATCAGCGCTATGTCGTCGCTCACGGTATCCTGCGGCATGGACGGGTGCATCTGATGATGATGATGGTTCGAGCCGACGGGCACGAAGGACAAGGCTCCGTGCGACTCCTCGAACAGCGATGCCGCCGTCGTAAGGATGCTGCTGCTCGTGCCATATCGCGCTCCACTCATCACATAGTCCTCATCATCATCACTATCATCACTATTATCCTCATCATTGGCGTCATGCTCTTCGGGGGGATTCCTTTGTCCACCACCACCACCATCGTCATCCTCCAGTGGTTCAACCTTTCCAATCGTTGGAACCGTGAACTGTTCTTCCTCCTTCACAATCTGTGTCTCCAACTGAACATCCTTTTCCGTCGCCGCATGCTTATCTGAAAAAGAAAACAGAAAAAAAACTATGTTAGTGGAAAATGCCCTTTCTTCGATGTTTTTCCGTGTGTGTTTGTGTGTGGACTAATTTGTCCACAGGACAGCCGTGTGGAACACCCCGGCCCTGTAAACTATACCAACAAAGGAAAGACGACTATTAACACAATTATGAACATGTTTTAACGAAAAGAAAATCTTTGGACGGGTAGGGGTGTGGGTTTGATAGGAGGAGGATAAAACTGTGTGTGCAAGGTCGTTGTCATGGTGAGTCTTGGGAAAGGTCTGTCTAGTACGGTACGGGAAGTCATCAGCAGGCGGAGGCGGAACAACAGCACACACAAACACACAAAAACACACACGCGTCCACACACACACACACGCACTCCATCACTCCAGGCAGACAGAAGAACACACAAACAGACCAGACTAGAACATCTCAGCAGGCTTATCCAGTCATCCGCCAATCGTCAGGAGATGTTCGGAGGAACTGTTTGGCAGTGAAATCGTCCGCCAAGCAACGTTTGCGCAAACATAGAAGAAACGTGCTAGAGGGACGGCTGAAATGTATTTTTCATTTGATTGTTTGTTTTTTCCTTTTTTTCAAAATTGTTATCTTTTTTCCATTCTATATTTCTTTGTTTTTACCTCCTCTCACATTACTTTAATTTGATTACTTCTGTATTTTTTTGTTTTTCGTTTGTTTATTATCCACTTTTCTTCAACCTTCTGGTTTTTCCATTCAGATTCGCTCAAACAAATATCGATGTGTTTACTTTCCTTTCCATTCCTTGGTTGATCTCTACTCTTGCCTTTGCCATTTCCTTTAATCCCTTTCCTCCTCACCCTTATCCCGATTTTTCACAATTTTATGGACGACCTGTCGTTATGTTTCTTAATATTTGTATATAAATATATAGCTATATATATATATCCATACAATGTTGCTCGATTGCATTTAGCAATGGCTTCCGCCGCCTTAATCAGATTTCAAACATCCTCTTCTTTTGGTCGACTTCGACTAGTGGCGCCAGCTAACAAACGTCGATCATCCATTGCATGTTTGTTTTACGTTCAATGTGTGTATATATTTATATACATACATAAACGGCTGTATGTATATGTATATATTCTATGCGGGTGTGTCACCACATTAATTATTACATAATGGTTTTTAGTATTTTTACGCCTGCCCCCGCACTTTTTTCACTTCTTATCGCGAACGTTAATAAACAAACAAAAAAATTGTAAACAATCATTAGTTTTGGTATAAAATGTACACTCACTCACTTACTACACCATCCTCCCCTTTCGGTGAATCTACTTTAAGGGCGCCCATGAGCCCCCACAACACCTCACACCACCGCTCACAAAAAGCTTGTATTGGTATAGGATGTACCCACTCTATTACATTATATGTTTTTTTCTTCCCCTTTCTCTGTTTTTAGTTTTGTGTCTCTTTGCTTCGTTAGTAGTGCACTTAAAATACGTTGTTTAACATTGTTTTAAATTATTATTTACGCTACTGTTCCTTTCGCCCAGCGTTTCGTGTTCGTGTTTGTTTAGTATCGTGTTTTATTTAAACGTTCGCGTAGTTCATGCTTCGTTTTACTCTTCCGCGAAACTAAACTGTCCCTCACAATAGACATCCTACAGGGTTGGGCATGTTATGGTAACAGAAAATACAATCTTGTTATGTTGGATAAATTCATTCGTTTTTCTTCGCTTAAAAGGCCGTGCAACTATCGAGCGTTTTGGTTAACTGTTGCGTATAATCTTATTTTAAAAACGCTTTTGCTTTCGTGGTAACTGCAATGTGTTTGTTTTTGTGGTTTGTTTCGTTTCGTATTTCTCTTTGTTTTGTAATGATAAGTGCATGTGCGCGCGGTTTGACTGCGCTCTTGGTAACTTTATTCGTTTTTCATTTCCCCCCCGTAATTGGCATAGTGTGTGGCGAGTTTATAGAGACGTTTAGTTTTGCTTCGTTCGCTTGCCCGAAACTAAACACACTAACCGTACCGAGTAGTGTACTCCTTTCAACAGCTGAAATCTTTTCCACTCCTTCACTACTACAACACATTTAAATCCTAACACAACATATTATGTGGCGGGTGTTTTGTTTGCTATGCTTTTCTCTGTTTTTGAAACAGAACTTCAGGAGATCCAATTCGTTGATTTTTTGTTTGTTTGTTTTTTTTCTCTCTCTCTCGTAAAATGGCGACATACTCTCATCAGCACGTTTTAAGTAAATGTGTCCCACTATTTTTCTTTTCCTTTTTCTTACTATAATTTCACTTCGTCTACCACAAACAAGATAGTAACATTTCAGTACCATCCGCACACAAGATACACACCAGAGCAGACACGCAGTCCTATTGATATACGGAAGGATACCGAGCTAAACCTTCTGTTTAAATCCGTAGACCAGATCCTGCCATTTGGGATCATTCAGGAACGTTACACTTGCAGCAAAATGCTAGCAACCAACCGACCACACCATTCACAGGGGGGTTTCCGTCGTGCCATAAATTCAAAAGGGCTCACAACGAATCGATACAAGAGACTCGACCAGCATACGGAAACACCGTACACGGTCTTATTTCTCCTTGTTGCTATCCTCCATCGAAACTCCCCTTCAGTAATGCATTTTAAACCCAGGTTGGATGTTGTTTTTGCCCACTCCTTCTCTCCCGATCCCTTTGTTTTTAAATATACTGTACGTTGCGCCTATCTTCTTGCTGTTTGCTCATTTCTGTTTCATTGTAAATCATTTTTCCTTAATTTGATTCTCTTATTTTTATGTTTACTTTTGTGTTCGTAATGTTTTCTTTTTGCATTTCATAATTCATATTTCGCTTTCCTCCTGGTGTATACATAGGTTTTATACCATCTTATAACGGCAAACTTTTCTTACACACACACACCCCCTCTTTTTACTGCTTTCTTTTCTGTAATAACAATAACAATCACAAAAAATCACATCAATAGTATCATTCACAGCACTTTGATTTTTTTTCTTCTTGTCTCTCTCGCTCTACTGTTTAATGTATTTTTGTTTCCAACTTGTTTTTTGTCTTCTCCCAACACGAAAGCCCGTATCGTAGATGCGTTATATAAATATAACTGTTTTAACAACAGTGCTGCCCGTTTGGCGTAATTTGTTTCGAGGCGTCCGTGCATGTGTGGTGGTGGTGGTGGTGGTGGTGGCGGTAACTGAAACAGGGGTAATGGTCCGTAAAAAACGTTTATGCTTTTCGTTATACGTGGATTTGCAATAACCAACAAACAAAACGAAACCAAAAGAAAAAATGGTAGCAAAACTGAAACGTAAAACCTACCCTCACATGCATGTCGAATGGTATATCGTAGTAAAAACCTGATCCCTGCCAGCGTCGTGGGGGATGAAAACACCCGAACCGTTCGTCCGGGCCAAGAAAGAGAGAGAGATATCCGAACAATCGTGACAATACCATCTCTCCTTCCTCGATCAAATTCCTTCCCCAAATCCACGTTAAGTAACTTCTGTTCTGATGCAATCCTCCACACG
>KE524954.1:31201-68912 GCA_000441895.2 Anopheles sinensis
GTACGGCCGATCGTTACTTTTCCATCTAGAACCCTCTTTTTAACACATGTACTTTTTTTTGATTTCCTTATTTTTTCTCTATCTCTCTTGGATTTGTTTTTCCACTTGCGTTTATAAGTAAATCATTTTTTTCACATATTCACATCACACCACAAAACTGATAAAGCAACATTTAATTTATGTTCGAACGTTTCGAATGAATGAAATTTACAAGAATATCTTTGTCGAAGTTTACGATAATCATCACAACAAATGATCGTGTCCAAAAGTTAGCATTGTTTACACCAGGCCGAATGTTACCAAATGTGTTCCTATAACTTTTTTTCCAGTATTGTTCATTTACTTTGATTTTCTGTTTTCTTCTTCATTGTAATACGCTTATTTGAAAAGAACTTTCATGTAATTTGTGTACTGTGTTCTACGATTAATTGTTTAGAAACATTCTGGTGTGAAGATTGCCTTAAAACTGATCTTTGCCCTAGAAGTTTAAGTTTTGGTTTTCTTTAGTAAAAAGCTTACGATTAAGTGTTAATAACTCCTTGTTGAGATAGAAAGCTATAAATGGTTTCTGTTTTTTTTCTGTTTCCCTTGAATGAAAAAAAAATACAACGATTTCACATGAGATAGCAAAAAAATAGAGCACACATGATAATACATACGCACACACATACATGTTTCATTACATTGAAGAATGCCCACACACGCACTGACCACCCACAATCTGCAAATGGATAGCGCCAAAGAGCTTGTCCAGATCCGAGCGCGTCCAAGAAAACTAGAAAAGGTTATCCAAAAATTTAGCTTCACAATTTTGCTGCCCATTTTCAGTGTGCGTGATCTAGTGTGCATTGACAACTTGGTTTTTCTTCTGCCTTGGCAAGACCCAGACAAAAAAAACTGGAGCGACAAATATTGCACCAACCCGTGTGCATGTGTTCGCCTCTGTGTGCATTTTGTAGTGCTTTAGGTACTAGGCAACGTAAGTAGTAAAATTATACATTTTCACGTGACGGCGGGGTGGTGGGTGCGTTAGGCCAGGCGAGCTATTGCAGATGAGACATGTTGGGCTGTTTGTTTTGTTAACACTCAGGAGAAATCCGCGAACTTTTCGCGAAATGTTGTCTAGTGTCGTTTTTTTTTTTTTTTATTGCTAGTGTAAAGCATGTAGTTTTGAAGCGCTTTCGCCCCTCCCCAAACACCTTCACACACACACACACACGCACACGCACGCACACAGATACAGACACATACACATGTAGAACACAAACGAAGGGATACATTTATAGCGAGAAAAGTAGAGACTTGAGGTAACATAAGAATGGTAAAATAGATTGAACGAAAGAAAAACATAACAGTACACATTAAGAAACGGTAACAAAAAGAAAAGATTTGCAGAAAGAACATAGAAATCGATTAAAATAAAACATATTGGGCTATGTAAAACATATCTTTCCACCACCAAAGTTGCGTACTTTGCTATTGAGCAGAGGGGAATGTATGATATGCAGAGAGACGGTAGAGAATAAAAAAAAAAAGATAAAAGATATATGTGGTGTGTGTGTGCGTTTGGCTGTGGTTTACATGATAGCAGGGGCGGGTGGTGGTGTTATTGTGTATGAGAGCAGATTTTGTTTTTCAATTCAATGATGTTGTTTGAAGGGAGGAATCACCGATTGCCGGTCGCAACGCCGATTGCAAATCACGGAGGTAAACAAGTCATAGGGAGAAGTTTTTGTACCTGCAAATTGGACACCAGCAGGTTCGCTTTTCTTACGATAATCCCCAAGTAAATCCCATCAATAAGCCCTATCTAGAACCATCGAACTATCTTCCGAAGAAGAACGTCTTCCTAAATGGTGCCGATTCTATAGTTTTATCAATTGATGATCCTTCTCAACTAACATAAAATGTCTTATCCTCTAACACTAACGATGGGCGCTCACAGGTGTCACTTTTCCTTCTTCCAGCTACAATAATCAATACAAAGCCTGCATTACTTCAAACCATCTCCACACTTCTCTGATTGATGACCATCGCCTATTTCGTTGGAATTAGAACTCACTACTATCTTCTGGAATTGGGCTTCCGAAGGGCTTTACGAATTAAAACAAATCAAACACTATCTCTGCTGTGTACCCGTTCGACGACCAACCGTGTTGCGCCAGCGGAGACTCCGGACGAAAGAAAAACAAACCCAAACGGTCACACCTTTATTAACTGAGAGTACTCAACAAAACCAGTAAACGCTAAACATCGTAAAGTTAAATTCCAGGGCAAGAACTAACTTGCATGGGAAGACGATGACGATTCCAGCGGTATAAACCAGCATCGCTTCATCGTTTGACTTGACAGGAAAATATTTATCTTGAGTGGCATCACATCCTGTGTTTCGGTTCGTACAGTGCTGCTCCCCGGTACCTAAAAGAAAATAAATCATGTTAATAAAAATTTATAAAAAAAATTGTAAAACAAGCACGATCATCTCAATATCAATTATTATATTAAAAAGCGAAATTCGATCCAAGGCCTCATTTACCTTCAGGTGCCATATCTCGGATGTGGTCAATTCTGCGAAGCGAAATGCGAAAAGCAAATTGTGTTGTGATTGAGTGTGTTTTTTTTGTTTTGTTTTGCTTTTAATTTAAATTCACATGCAGGGTTACTTATTTGCGCAGAACGAAATGCAGACACTGCAATGTGCTTTTCTTTATTGGTTTCATATCATGTTGTTTCGCATTGCATAGCTCTCTCAACCAGTTTTTTGTTATTTTTTTTAGCTTTTTGTTTTTTTATGTCCTTTGTTCAGTTGCACTCTGTTTCTTTGTCCTATACTTTTCTATACCATCAGGGTTCTGTTTTCCTGTTGCACGCAAACTATTACTCACCCTCAAAAAAAAAACATCTACGCCCCAGTGTGGCACCAGGCTGATGATAAATAGTTACTTATAAATACAGCATTATTGTATTGTATTACCGTGGTAATCTTTATGCTGACTTATTTTCCCTCCCAAACGTTCGCCATAAAGTGTGTGTACGTGAAGTTGTCCTCTGAAAATCTCCGGGGAGAGCTTTTCTAATATAAGTGTGTTTCTGTGTACTTTCTCTCAGCTATGTGATGTATTATGCTTTTCTCGTTAAGTACTATGTCTTTAAATATTATATATAAACTGTTCCTCACTGTTATGCAGCTCATTTAATTTTCACTTTTTTATATCTTTCACTTTCTCGATCGATACATTTATTCCCTTTTCTTCCACTCCTTTCATATGATCGGTTAGTGCTGCAAATACGATCAAAAAGTAAGTCCACTTCCAGATTGAAACTCACTTTTGACTAATCAATACTAGAGAAACAGAACGGATTCTACTAGGTTCGCATGTACATGCCACCAAACATTGTTTTGTTTTTTCATCCCTTTGGAGCTTTGCATCTCGCCTAAAACACACAAATCCGTGTTACACTCGCTGCTGCTCCAAAAATCTGCCCTGCGCCTATATTTATCGCTACTTTACGCTCTTACTTTCTATTATACAGCGTTCGGTTTGGAGCTACCAAGAGGGAATGCAGTCAGAGTCGGAAAAAAGGTGCTCTTGTTACTCACACTCGGGTGTGTTAATGGAATGTTAGCATTTACCTTGCTCTCAGCGTTCACAAAATCTTACAGATAAACTAGTCCCACCCATCCAAAAGGAATTACTGCCACTGGTGGCCAAAAAAATGCCATCACAAAATTGGCGATAACTCAAAACATAGCGAACAAAACGATATAAAATAATATAAAAATAAAAGAAAACATGGACTAATGCGCACCTATATATTAATGAAAGGAAATACTTTTCTTATCGTAAACCACCCCGCGATACATACAAGTAAGTACATCCGACTAGAAAAGTTAATAAGAATGCTAGGATGCTATCATTGTGACTTAAAATGATCGAAGAAATGACCGCTACGGTACCGGGAATTAAGCCTGGTTATGGCAATTGTAGACTATTTTCTTTTGGGTTTCGTTACCCTAGTGCTTATGCGAATTCTGAATTGATCAGTTCTACTCTGCTTACCACCAATCGACTATCTGTTCGCTGTTGTTGACGCTCTGTAACATCGCTCATCATATGGCACACGTAGCGAATGGCTTTTTTGTTTATTTTTTGGAATTGTTCATTTTGTTCCTGAATCTTTGTTGTCCACAAACAAAAAAAACAGATGAAAGTGATGGAGTGATGTTTTCTAAAATACTCTTTTTTTAATGAATACGTATGGCAATAATGGTCTTCTTGATCGAATGGCACTACCAAACTAAAACAAATCAAGCGAAACTGAACCGATCTTTCAGTTTCGCCTTCGTTCTTTTTTTCGTTCATTTCAGTTCCTTTTTGGTTTCGACTGCAACACCTCGAAGTTGGTCTTATGCACATTGGCTTACGAAAAAATATTGTACTACCAAACTAATACTTCACTAAGCTTGTTGGCGCACTAACCCAGCCTCCAGTCAAGGTACTTGGCAAACAATGGCAGACGATAATCCATTTAAATATTACTGTTAAAAAAAAAACAAACCCCCCCTTATAAAACTAAAAAACAAACTGAACAGTACAAGAATTGAGCAACATTTCATCCTTCCTTTTTGGTTTGTTTACGATTGTGAAAGGGTTTCCCAGTTTAAGCTCAAATTAAAACGAAAGCAAACAAACTGAATGGTAAAAACAACGGGTGGCTTAAAATAGGATAAAATAAATTAGCAAACTAATCCTAACGTCTAGGGACGTGATTTTTTTTTTTGTTTTGTTTGTTTTCTTGTTTTGTTATGTGCCCCCCATATAAGGGGCTAACCCCGTATTATTTATGAACTAAGTTTAAGTGTTTCCGGGCAGAAGCCACACACACCGTTAGTTGGTTGAATAAATAGAGGAAAATATTGAGCTACACTAAACATAGACAAAATAAGGTGCACAGAAACCATGCCAATGACGCTAGTTGCAAAAACCGTCTTCCTACTGAACTCGTCCTCGCTCCTCAATGGATCACTCTCTCAAGCTCCACACGTTTTATGTTCTTCCTGGGCATATTGAATTATACAGCACTTGCTTCCTTCTCAAGAGGAGTTTTCATGTACATGTTTAAGGACTCTATTGTGTGTGCATGTGCGATAGGTTCACCGGTTTGTTGTGATTTTTTTTTTATATTGCCCTTTAATGGTCACCCAGTGGGCAACCTAACGAGGAATGTCTTAAGGTTTTCATTGTCAGTTAATGTGAAAGAAAATATTAGGAAAACTTTGAGTAAACCAACATGCGTTTGTTACAAACACCAACACGTTAACGGAGGTTAGTTCCCAGCAGAAAACTGAACGTAAAAAAAAATGTCGCATGGAGCGGGAATGTGTGCTCCGCGAATGTCCTGTAGGGTCTTTTAGTAGTATATAATATGTGCACGGTGGCTTCCGGTTGTTCCGGCCACAACCCGGCGAATGCGGCGACGTGATAGCCGCGTCGTCGGCTGCTGTTCCACCAGGTCGGTTTCGTCTGTTTTGACTTCCACCTCCGTGATCGCCGCCGGCGGCGCCACCAGAATAGCGGTGGTGGTGGTGGAAGGAGAAGTGATGAAAGAGCCTTGAGAAGACGAGCAGGCAGAGAACGAAGACGACGAGGACGAAGAGGAGGAGGAAGCGGAGAAGGAAGAGGTTGATGAGGACGTGGAGACAGCAGCAGCAGCAGCAGCACTAGTGGCAACGTTCGTCGACGAGGACGATGAGGCCGTTGCCGCCGCCGCCGCCGCCTGCACCACGTCTCAGTTGGGCTTGCAGAACTTGGAGTTCAGATGGCGCTTCAGGTTGCTGTGGATGTGCGTTTTGTAGCCGCACATGCGCTCGCAGAAGTATTTCGGCGGCACGCCGCACTCGTTCTTGATGTGACATTTCAGACTGTTCTTCCATTTGTAGTTCCGGCCGCAGCTCTTGCACTTCCACGGCTTGGCGTCGTTCTCGTGCTGGAACATGATCTTCTCCTCCTTCGGCGGCCGACCGGAAGCAACGACGCCACCAGTGCTACTGCCACCGCCGCCACCATTGTTATTGCTGTTTGCCGTTCCGCCACCGCCGCCGCCACCGCCGGTCGTCGTTGCCATGATCGTCATCACGTTGCCGTTGCCGGTCGAGGCCTTCAGTGGCTTCATGAACGTCACCATGCCGCCCGGGGACGACTTCTTCGCCACCATCATCCGCCCGACCGCCATCGGGGCGAGCGCGATCTTCGACGTCGACTTGGACGTTTTGCAGCGCCAGGCCGGTATGGTGGCCACGCTGGCAGCTGCCGAACCGAGGGCGCTTCGCTTCGGTTGTGAGACGATGGTGCCGGCGGTACCGTGGTTCGGCACCGGGTCCGCAATCGCAATGTAATCGCTGTCGGGCCAGAAGTTTTCCAGCTTGATCTTCGTGATGCCACCACCGAGCGAGCTACCATCCTCCGGGTCGTCCTCTGCTTCGCCTCCTGCAGACGCATTTCAGAGCGCACGGGCAAGCAATCAAACCGCCACACACACGCAAATAACGCGCACGGTGGCCATAAGGATAGAGCCAGTAGATAGCAGGATAACCCGTACAACGGGGGTGTACAATTGTGGTGTGTTGCGTTAGTGAAAGATGCATTATTTAAAATAAAATATATATCAAGTGGTAAGTAGCAACAGTGGTTATGTTATATCACATTAATCAGCATTCAGTACAAAATAGGGTTCGTGTTCCACCACAATTTTATCATTGGATTAACACGTGTGGTAACAAGATACGTTTCCGAAGAGGCGATCACCACACGGGGCATGTGTAAAACATTTGGTAGGAGATAAAGAGAAAGAGAGAGAGAGAGAAAGAGAGAAAGAAATGTTATGGTTAGTTGCTGTTAGTGCCGTTAGTTGCTATTGTTTATATTAACGTACTACGAAACGAAGGGTTAATTTTTTGCGCTATCACACTACGGTTAGGTGCGCAAAATTGGACCAAATAAAACCAAAACGGACTGTTGCTTCCGTTAATACCTTCCAAACCGAATCATCAAATACTATAAAGCCAAGTAAAACAACAACCAAACGTATATAAGGTACCAGATAACATAGATCAAAAGCACACAACAAAACACAAAAGTCACTGTACCGAAACAGAAAATGTTGAACAACATTGACTCACATGTGAGGGATGTAAAAGGGGAGCCGTAAGTAAAATGAAAGGATGATTATGAATCGTACGGAGTGTGTAGGTGTGTTTTTATTTTCAATGAAACTACACAAAAGATAGAAATAAAAAGCTCAGTGGTCCGTTTATGATAGTGAAGAGACGATTATTGTTTGAGAGGACACGGACAAAAAAACAATTTCGTGGAACGAACGTGCAAGGAATCAATAGACGGAATCAGTTTATGTTGGTGCGTTACACAACTTTACTCGGTTCAATTCCAAAAGACCCATAATGTTATTATAAATATAAAATTTCATAAACAACCCCACGAGACAAAACGAAATTTTACTTTTTAATAGTTGGTTAATGGTATTGAGTGAGGATTAACATCGAATATAATACGCGAGAAACGAGCCAAATCTAGTAGAACCACAGTTTTTCCGAGCAATAATTATTAGCGAACAATACAGCATTGGTTTTGGAGTATTAGTCAAAACAGCACATCGTTGGACAGCCTCATGTCCGTTAGGTCAGCCGTTTCCACCGGTCCGAACACGATCCTACTGCTCCAAGTACAGCAATTTATTGATCATCATAACGACAGCAATACACCGTTGTTGTTTAGTTTTTATAGCAACTGCATGTTGGTTATTAGCGAAATAGTCTACATAACCGAACCCTAAATTCCACCGACCCCCCGAGGTAAATAGATGCCATGCTTCTACGAGTTTTCCCTGTGTGCTGGAACTGAACGTTCAATAAAGGTGGGCGACCTACAAAAATGTGTTAACCATTACCCATCTCCCGGTACCCATTTTTACTGTCTGCTGTGGGGCTTTTACCATCAGCGCTCTTCGATCGGTTAGAGTGCTCTCGGGTTTACCTTCCATTTTTCACCACGCGCCGTGCTTCGCTTCCGTGTGCGCTGGCAACTTAACATCGCCGCAAACTGGATGATTGTTTCTGCCGACGAGAGCAAGGTGCCTCCACAGACTGTGTGTCCAGGCCAGTACAAAACAATTTTGGAATGTAACAAAACCAACCGCCGTGGCTTAAGATGCCGACGATCAGCGACAACACGAAACATACTCCGGGGACACTCCTTCGAATCCAGAGATCACCCGTTTTTGTCACATGTTCTGATGCCACCGTCGCCGGCCACTTTTGACACGACAAAGAGGTAGGGAAAGTAAAACTATTACAACCCGGACACACAACACAGGAAACCTTCGATAACGTCAGCAGTAATCAAGTTCGTTACGATTATGAGCTGTCAAAACACGGTTGTATGTAGAAGCCAGTTTTCCCAAATCACAGACAGGGGATGTTTTCACTTTACTGTCCACTTCCTTTTATCCGCAAATCGGGCTTTTTCACGTCGATACTTCTTTGCCCAGCCAAACTTTGTCCACGAACGGCGAACGGCACCTGAAAGAGAGAAAAGTAACATGTTAGTAAAAGGAATTGGTAACGATGCCTTTCACTGCTGCATCCAAGGAGCCCAATCCGTCAACGTTCCCACGATACCTAGGAAATAAAGGATGAAAGAAAGGGAAGGAAAAGTTAAAAAGTGTCATGTGTTGTCTTTTTCGTCCAATGTCATTCCGGATCGAGGAAATAAAGCTGCAACAAAAGATGATCGACACAGTTATTCATAATTTACACCACACACAGCATTAGAAAATGTTTTTTTCATTATTTTTTGCGTATATTTCTATCAATGCATAAAACAACTTACGAATTAAATGGTAATAATGTATTAGAATTAATAAAAAAAAAACATTCGACCTTGCTACCGATTATTCAATTCAAAACGATAACGTTCGGTCCCTTTTGCTCATTATTTTCACTGTTGCTTTTACAATCACTATTATGGCTATGAACGCGTTTATATGTTTTGCTTGCAGTTGCAGTTGCGCAATGTTTACTGTCGACAATTTTTAAAAGATTTGTTTGTTTGTTTGTTTGATTTCCCGTTAAAGAGGACGAAGAGTAAAACGAAAAATTCGATACAAGAACAGTAGTAGTAGTAGTATTACCCCCGTAGTAAGATGTCTTTTTTTTTGCTTGCTTCGGAATGTTAAAACGATCCTGTGATGAGTGAATGCGATCGCTTTCACCACCCGTGAGCGTGTGGCCCACATTCGTTTGTCTTTGCACCGTCGTGTCGTGGGTAGTGTACTTATATCGCACGGCTTGTCCTCCTTGTCCTGATCGATTCTCTTTTTCAATTTTTTTTTCTTTTAAATTAATGAGTATTCAGAATACATAGTTTAAAACAACGAAACAAAAGTAAATAAAAGATTTATAAAAAAAAGGTTACCTATAGACGGAACGGCACAGAACAGTTGGAATAGAAGGTAGAAAGTGTCTTTGCTCCTCTCGACCAAGCCGATGTGTATTGCTTCTCAACAACCGCTCATGACTTATTCTACTTTTACGCAATATGTGTATGTTTGTTTTGCTTCCTGTTTCTTAACGCACTAAACTTACAATTCCATGTTTTATGATGGTGGTTTTTTCACCACATCCTCTTCCCATTGGCGGAAGTCAGAAAAGAAAGCACACTCCTTTACATAGTGGTGTCGTGTTCTGCATTGTTTGCGTGATGACACGAGAGCGCTGCACCACATGGGACCAAATATATATGTAGAGGAAAGGATGCTAACAAAATTGTACCACACGATTGTGTTCGTTCAACGGAACTCACAACGGGGAGGAATTTAAAATTTCTTTTCCATAGACATGACGAAGTATTTGTTTCCCGAATATAGCTTCATTTTTTCTTTACTTTACAGTCGCCTTGAGCACAGAATAAAAAGCACACACACGCACTTCAGCGTTTGTGGAGCGTGAAGTAATGTAAAGATGGAAGTTGTATGTGCCAATGGCAAATTATTGGCAGTGGATATAGAGTGCGTAAATAGGGATGTGGGGTGATTTGCTTCTTAAAAGCAGCTGGAAATGTGTTTTGTTTAAACCTGAAACAAGTAAGCGTCAGTAACCGCCGGTTTTTCACCGTCATAAAACTGCAACGAAGCTCTTTACCAGTATTGATATCATTTGCATGAGCATAACGGGCAACACAAAACACAAACGGGTCGTGTTCCGGTCGATCACACGCTTTTCTGGCCCTACTAGCTTTCCCTATGGGTGTCCGTGTAGCAAACGATCTAGTATGCCGATGCGATTGTCAGTAGTAACCAAATGATTCGTAACAACGGACTGCCTGAGATGATGATTTGTCTGTTTGATTTTCTTCTTGCATATTCACTCCTTCTTTCCAAACTGCACAAAATACGCTCCCTTTATCTTATACATTTTTATGGTAAAGTTTTGTATTTTAGCGCTTCCGCGTTTCATATTGTTCCGATATGACGATAAAACTCCTTTATGGGGGGATGGTGCCAAGTTTGTTGCTTCCCTAGTTCTATTTTCATCTTGGTGCTATGCTATAGCGCGTGTTCTCTCGAGCCTGCCGAACTATTTACAATGAAACGAAAAAAGTTATTATGGCATGTTTATCGCTGCTGCAATTTTCTTGCCAGCTCTCTCTCTCTCTCTCCCTCGTGCACTAACTAGTTTGCACGCTGCATCTTTCTCGAGTGCAGCAAACGCAAAACCGAAACATAAAGGAAAGACTCAACAACACCGGATTGGAAACCAGCTTTATGACACAGGTCTGTCCGATCCTACATCGTCCACACGCTGTTTTCTATCGGCTTGTACGTTCCGTTCTGCTGGATGAATATTATGCTTCCCCATTCGAGGACTTTCTTTTCATTCCGCTATGTCCGCATCGCTCAGATCAGATAAAGACTTTATGGTAAGATTAACACTATCCAACACTACATCTCGTATCTCACCGTCATCTCGGGATCAATTGCTTACGTCCCTGTTTTTCATGCTCCATATCTGATCTCACTTCGTTTCGTTCCTTTCCATTGTTTTACGTCTAAATGTATATACCAACTAACTGCTCGACTTATACGCTAGATATCATTTCAATTTCACTGAGTGATGAATTATTGGCGGAGGGGTTCGCTGGGTGTGGTGTGCAGGTGTTAGGATTCGGGAGCAGACTTTTGTTTGCGGAACGTTACCGGCCATATTTGATCAGATGGGAGGAATGCCTTCATAATTGAGAATAAGGAGACTGCTTCGTGGGGAAGACAGTATATTTGCACAAGATGATCATCAAAACAGATAAAATTACTTCTGTTGCCCCCGATCGCATCCATAACACACAGACACACACGCACACTTGCTCAGCTTAAAAACATGGCAAACATTCGAAACACGCGCCTGGTCAACGATCAAGGCGTTCTTTTTCTCATTTTTTTTACAAAATTGCTTACTTCACTATGAACGCTTTGCTCACCGGTATAAAAGGGATTGCGCCGGAAATATTTGTAACACTTATTTTTCTTGTGAAATGAAACAACTTTTCCACGAGTGATCCCTTTCCGATCGCTTCTCATGATCAACTGCAAAAGCTTTCCTACTTCGATGATATTTTTTTGTCATTTTCATATGTCCTTCCAACATAAACTTTTGCGTTCTTTTTTGTTTTATCTGCGTCCTAATCCGTTAAAAAATAAAACCTAAACAATACAAATAACAAGTTAAAGAACAAGGCACATATGGTAGGAAACATCTGTATACATAACGCTTACCCTGCGTGATCAGCAGCGCTTTAAATGTGTTTTATACATCTTCACTCACTCTCTTTCCGAAACTGCTCGTGTTGCAAATGAACTGATGTTGAGTTGAGCTCAATTGCTTTGCCAAATATACTCTCGTCCAAACTCCATGAAAATCTTCGATTATTGCGATCATGCCATCACCATTCTTTTTTTCCTTTTTTTTCTTTTGTCATATTCATCATCCTGGATTCCTGCCGCTGATTGTGTCGAAAACAATCCAATCCAAAATTGTTGCTAATTTTATAATTTGTCTTGCCCTCTTTTTCTTCCGCCCTGGTGTCACTTTTCCATTTGTTAGTTATGAATACAAAATGCATATTATTTAGAGCTTACATTAGTAAATCGCTAAAGTGAAAAGAAAACTATTAAGAAATTTAACAACACGAAAAGAGAAAGCCCTACTGCATACAATGTACTTCGTTGAGGTAAAACGTTGTTTTTCTTCACTACTAATAAACCGTTGTTGTGTATCGCACTAACATAACGTAACCTAATCCTGTTGCCTAGCACTACACCACCATACACCCGCGCCATAGTGGCCACCAGCCCGATCGCGTACCAGGTTTTTCCAACACCGGAAACGCCTTCCATGTTGGGTGGATTAGGGGATGGTGTGTGTTTGAGTGTGCGTATGTATAAGAAAAAAACGGTAACAATTTTTAGAACAATAAAATTCTAATAATCTGTCGCTCTTTCAAGTGAAGGCGATTGCCTTGAATGAGGCCTTGTTAAATTTGCGCAGGGTGTTGGTGTTATTTTTCGTTTTAAAGAGACTGTAGTTCCCTTGGGCAGAACTTGCTTCGGGTACAGGGTTATGTTGAATTGATCTTTAATGAATTATGTAAACAATTTGGAAAACGATATACCACAAAAAAGCAGCAGTATTTGTTAGTGGTTCAAAAGCCAACAAAACCGAAAGAAAAACCCGAAATTATTTAAATATGCTCATAAAAGGAATCAAAAATCCTTATCTAAGCAAACTGAAACACTGCACGTGCAATAAAAAAAGAGATATCAAAATCTTAACTGCAAACTGCCAAACACTGCAAAGTTAAATAATTTTTCACTGATGCTCCATTCATCTTCCGAATTTCAAATCCACCTTTGCACTTTATCCTTTGCGTGTTTCTTCTAAATAAATGCGTCAATCTTAAATCAATTCTACGCTACGTTACATCTAATTTCGTGTATCCTGTGTGTCTCGTTGACTTCGTTGATTTGTGTTTGCTTGTATCACATTCCCATTCTCATTGGAGCGATTCCTGTGGCTGTGGCGCGTTCTGTGTTTCGAAAACTTTTAACATCCTGCCGCAATTTTCGATTGCGTTGGCAATATATATATTTATACCTCTAACTGGAATGCTAAATACTGATTTTAGATGTGTAGGAGCACATTTGTAACAGACAACAAACAAAACGGTAACCACCCAGTGGTGCTGCACAAACCAATAACGGAACTTAGTAATGATTTGTAACGGTAGATTCCAAAGAGGTATATCGGTGATGATATTGTTGTGCTTGATTTTTTGTTTCATTTTTCATTGAACATCTTGTCGTTCCCAGGCCGTTACTTTAGATACGAGTACGAACTATCTTCTTCTTCTGACGAACCAACCATGTTTTACAGATTATATTGGTCACTCGTATTTAGTGCCCATCAAATTATTCAAGTTAGTTTTTAAGAACTAAGAACGGTCCATGAGCACTCACCAACTTGACGGCGTGGGATCGATTCCCAACCGAGACCAAACCCTCTCTCCTTCACCAAGAGGAAGTATCGGAAGTCAAGGGCTAACCATTGGACAATATAATCCGTAAAATACGGCGATACGTTTGAATCTGTCTGATCAATGTCCACGTTTTATGATTACGTTTTTACCCTCCAAAATGACTAACAGAAAAATGAACATAAACTGCTACCGTGTTCAATTTAATTTGTGAATCACTTCGATCACTATCGTACTATTTCAATTGGAAACAATGTCTTGTACGTATCGTACTTTTTTTGTACGCATCGTAATTGAATAGAGGAAAAAACATCTAAATTTTGTTACAATTTCGCCTCACTAATGTTGACCTGTGCTACAATTCAATTCGTTCGTTCTGGTTACTTGGTTGAAATTTATATTCAATCGTCTTTCACAAAGGTTGCAATTCATTATATAACAAGATGAAAAGAAAAGAAAAATGGAATTCTGGTTTTTGTGTGTCTTAACGACGCATTCACTTACTTATAGTCCCTCTCTCCTACCCTGCGCGATTGGTCAATTAAATGGTCTTTTTTTTGCCGTATCAATATCTTATCAATCAGATTGCAAATGGAATGCTTAATTTTGTTGATGTTGGTTTGTTTTACCATGATCTAACAATATTATATAATGCGTAACTTTCAAACCCGCACAATGTTTATATAAAACTCGCCACACACCTTTTTGTCCTGTTGTGTGTGTGCACTGCTTCTTAAGCATAAACCATAAAACTCTAACGCGATCTCTACATGATGGCGGGGAATGATAAAGCTGAGTGTTTCTCTTGTGTGCGGATTTTGTTTTTTAAATCATCATATACAAATTGGTTTTTAGTTTTGCACTTTGTGTGGAAGACTGGTAAAATCGAATAGTTGAATTACAAATAGTGCAAATATGCGAGAAACTTTTTTTTTTGCTTGCAATCGTTCCCCAACGATGGCGTAAATGATAACATCGCTATCTCTCTTTCAGCAGCGTATGATGCATGGTATGGTAAGTGCATAAAGTATCCCCAACGATAGCTCATGCGCTTAACCTAATAGTACGGATATTTCCTTTTCCTCATTGAACATGATGAGATGAGCTCACATTACTGTAGCTCTTGCACAACAATTACCTTCTAATTATTACATCTCAAATGAGTATGGGGGTTTATCTGTGCGCATGGGGCCACCACCCTCACCGGGTTCTCTATCACTCTCACACATACTCTTCTCCCGATCTCTGTCCCCGTTTTCCGCCTTCCGGTGTGGCCAAACACATGCACGCGCACAGCATAAAACGGATTACTAGCAATAGGTTCTCTAAATCAACTCTGTACTATTAAAGGGCGCGAACCACTAACTCGCGCTCGATCAAAACTCAACTTCCTACGCTCCTTTTGTATGGCTTCCGATCCTCCGGCTATCCCTGACAAGATCCTGCTTCTCTCGGTTTCGTCGTCCTACTGCCTACCCACCATCATCCACCTGCTGTCTTCTCTTCTGCTCGTGATTGTGCGATGGCAATGACGTGCATACTCCCCGCCCCCCGTCGTCTCCACACTTGTACGATTGTTTATGTCCACACCACACACACACGTCTGCACATGTGGTACAGCGGCTTGGTTTGATTTTTGCTTTGTTTAACACTTAACGGCTAATGGTTGAATTGGTAGCTCGCCTACCTTGCATGTCCGCGCCAACGGCGTCCATGTGTCACCACCTGCTCCCTCTTCTGCGGCTCCTCCAGCTCCTCTCCTCAGACGGTATGGTTGAGGTCCAGCGCCAAGCTGGCCGGATCCTCGAGCGCTATCACCTTGTCGCCCTCGACCTTGAAATATCGCTCCTTGTGCATGCGCTCCATATGCCGGCCGATGTGCATCTTCTGCTTCGCCCGGTACACGCAGTACGGGCACTGGAACTGGGGCTCCTTGCCGCACTCCCATTTCTGGTGATTCCGCAGCGACGACTTCAGCTTGTACGTTCGACCACAGTCCGGGCACGCGAACCCATACCCGGACAGCTCGACGGCCAGCTGCAGGGACGAGGCGCTGCTGTTGTTACTGCCACCCTCGCCGCCCCGGATGGACCCTTCCGCGGCCGATCCACTCCGGTTGTTGTTGTTGTTGTTGCTCGTGTTGTTGTTGTTGTTGTTGTTGAGAAGGCTAGCACCACCGGTCGCCCCGTTGCTACCGGCCGTCCCCGTCGCCGCCGCTGTGCCACCGCCTCCACCGCCGACCGACGAGGACGAGGAGGATGACGCCGACGAGGTGCGGTTCACGTTGACCGGGCTCACCGAGAGGTCGCGGGGAAATATCAGCGGATGGTGGCCCTCGCGGAGCGTGGTCACCAGTGGCATCGGGCCACCAGCCGCCGTCATCGAGAGGCGCGCATCCAGCTGGTCCCAGGTAAGGCCGGCTATTTTTGTGATGCTCAAATCCTCCGCTGCACACCGCACGGCGTGATAACACGTGCGAGATGCGGAATGGTAAAGGGACCCGCAGGGGAAGAAGGGGGCACGATTCGGGTTGGGGGATCAAGATATCATACACACACGCACGCACACGCACACATTGCACACCAAACGCAAACCGTTCGTAAAGAAGGAATGTTCCATTTGGCAGCAATTTTGTTCGGTTGCGTTGCCATAATTGACATCAAAACGAATCGCACGGGCGCGCGCGCACACACACACACACACACACAGCAAGCACAAAAGCAACACAACACAACAAACAAACACACAAAACATACGAAAAAAGAAAAAAGAAAAACATCAATTAGAAAAATAGCAAAATAAACACTCTCAAAAGGTCTAATAAGGGAATAAAAATTAGAGAAAATAAAAGGAATGATAGGGGAATTAGGTTGAAATTAACGAAAAAAGTACATCACAAATACAATTCCAAATTTAAGAGGGAAAAAGTAAAACAACTCGAAACATAACTTATTCTTTGTAAGAAGACGTAATTCCAGGAAAAGATGGGTGAATTATAGAAAGTAAAAGCTGAATATTAGTGTTAACCCTAGGACACCTCTTAAAACCAGCACAAACAACAATAACATTGCTTGGTTCAGCTGTTTGCATATTTGTGTTATACATTGAACCGATAATGGAAAATAAGGAGATTCCCATTAACAGAAAGCAGAAGAAATAACGTTGAAAAAGCTTAACACACTAAATGAAAATTCTAGCGTCCGTTCTCCTGATAACGACGAAAGATTAGTAAAGTTAATGGACAAATTTACAAGGCACCTGAAATTGTACAGTAAATGGAAAGCATTAGGAAGTAACATATAATATTGCGAAAGCCTCTTCTGACACGCTTGGCAGAGCTTATAAGCACCCAACAACGAAAATACAACGTCGAACTAACGAAGTCGGAAACATTATGTTGTTTTGTGCTTTTAATTTTTGTTTATAATAGCTTACTGAACTAACACACTTGTTTCAACAAATGTTTCGTATAAATAATCCTTGCTCTTTTTCTGTATTTCATTTGGCGTAAGTTTACTCCCTATATTACTCCCTCTCAGCAGTGTATACTATTCTCGAAGAGATATGATAATATTGCACATTCTTGAAGATTAATATGGCTCTACATGTTGATAAATATGGCACCACTTTGCGCCTACGAAGTGCAGTTATTCTGTATAACGCCGTACACAAAATGATACCTATACCTCCTACCGAATCCGATCCAAAAAAACACTCCTTCGGGGTGTTCTTCTATGTTTTTATCTCAAACTACAATTGGTAAACAAAATACTTTGCTATATAACCTAGTTTATGAAATGTTCCATATATTCTAAGTTATTTTTTCTGATGTTTTGGCTTTTGTTTCGTAGCTTCGAAATCCTTAACCCTTCCAACTTCAAACTGGTAGCACACTAGGAGTTCGTCTTCCGACTTTACATGTTCATTTGGCACATGCTTTTATGTTTTTTTTTCTTAAATTCGTTTGATTTTAGCAACTATTACGAAGCAAACCATTTACAATTCAAAATTAAGTTTCAAATTTCCATTATTACCGTAAAAAAAAAACAATTTAAATTTTAAATATATTACTAAGAAGAAAAAAAATAACGTGCTTTGGAATGTACAAAACAACGGAAAGCGATAACAAAAGCAAGCTGAAATGCTTTAAACAAATATTTCAATTAAAGGAAATTCAAACTGGATGAAGATAGAACGTAAAGTAGACAATGAAATCGGCTTACTTTTGTGAAGGAATGGTGAACAATCTTGTTCTCAACAATGAAAAATAATAGAAAAATTCGTAACGATTTATATGAGGCAGGACACCTCACGTAGTTTGAGAAATGCAATATAAAATGCATCCAACAATCAAATTATCAACTCTGTTGGTGGGTTGTTCTGGGTATTGTTCTACGCGTCATTACGACGGAACCGGTGTGTTGCTAGTACTAGTACTACGGCTACTACTATTGCTGCTACCTGCTGCTAAGGCACTAGTGTTTTCAGTTGGTTGTAATCGACTTCCGGTGGTATCTCGACCGGGGTCGTTAGTGCTACAAACCGCGACGACGTTACTGTCGGCGTTAGAGGTAACAGTTGCAACAGTGTTATCACCAACAGTTTTAGGATGAACGCTGTCGTTAGGACTGTCATTGCCTGCCGGGACGTTATCATTGACATCGAACTCAACTATGTTGGTCGGTGCGATACGCAGCATGGTGGCAATGTTATTACCGCTAACGACAGGTTCCTTGGTATCCGTGCAAACTGTTGCCGCTACGTCCGCCAGCACGCTTAAGGAACTCGATGTCGCAACCGATGTCGTTTCGGCCGGAGGATAACTAACGCCGTGCGAGAACTCTCCGATTGCGTTCCCACCAAACGATTCTTCCTCGCCGTGCTTGATACGGTTGTGCGTCTTAAGATTATGTTTGTATTTGGTAGCGAAATCACAGTGGCCACAGTGAAACTGGGGCTTCACGCCGCACTCTTTCCGCTCGTGTCGCTTCCAGGTGTACTTGGTGCGGTACAGTTTGCCACACTGGCGGCATTTGTAGACCATATTTCTCGCCTCGGCCCCGACGACCACGCCAGCTGCCACCGCCTCTTGTAGCTGCTGTAACAACTGGTGTTGTTGTTGCTGGTGTTGCTCCGCCTGCTGCTGATAATGTTGCTGCACGTCCTCACCACACTTCCCGCCACCATCGATCCGGCCCGTTCTGCCACCAAAGGCTTGGGAGTATTTGTATTTGTTTTCCAAATATTTCCACATGAGCCACGACTGGCTAGACGAAGGAGTCGATGATGGTGAAGGGGGTTTGTGTAAGGATGCGGCATTATCGCGCATGCGAGACAGCAACTCTCCCGATGATCCAACGGTCGAGGCGTAGGCTGCCACAGCAGCGGCCATTACTACGGTCGAGGAAGTTGATTTTGTGGGAAAAAAGGGAGGGAGAATGAGGGGAAAATGGTGGGGATAAAGGATTAAAAACGGGGTCAGAAACGAAACGAAAAATCGGAATTAGTTTTAATCTAAGATTATTCATTCATTTCTTGATCCTGCCAATCACTACTGCGGCTAATAGTTTGACACTTCATTGGACCAGTCACTATATCTCAAATGTCCTGCTTCGGTTTCTATCCTCGTCCTGAACAGTGGTTTACCTGAAAAAGAAGGAAAAAAAATCATGTTAGTTAAAATAGTTTTTTCTATTCATTCTTCTTTTTTTTGTAAACCGTCAACCTAGCGACAAAGAAGAAGAAACTTGTATAACGATCCCTGAAGGATATCACGAACATGAAGGAAGGAAGGAGAGAAGGAAGGTAATGAAGGTGTAATGACGTGTATGCTGATGGGCACAGTAAAGGACATACATAAAAATGATAAAAGATCCAATAACGGTCACAACACAAAAAAAATGTCGACGTCTTCACAGATAAGTTCGATTTTTCTCACATACACACTTTCAACGCCTACTGGGGCGATCGCATTCGTACAACAATCGTTCTGGGTCGTCCACTTTCACACAAGCTCACACTCACAACAGGTCTTAGTAGTCACTGAATCGAGAAAGGGAGGTTTTGTGATATTTCATCACACCAAATCCATTGCACTTGTCCGCTTTTTCCGTTACAATTATTCCGTAAATAAAAACAAACTCGATTACATGGCTTGTACTAATAACTCGTTCTGTGTTTTTTGTTTTTAAATGTGTTAAACTTACGCGAATATTTTGTTCCTGCTCTAATTTTACGTTCCTTTTCCCACTAACATCCGGTAAATTTTCATGATCAGCTAATCGTGTTTGTTTTGTTTTCTTTGTTTCATTTTCTCTACCATTCTTTGTACTCATTTAGAGTTGCTCGGGTGTGTGTGTTTATGTACGATTGTGATTTGTATAATTTGTTCAGTGTTTCTATAATCTTTCCAACGTGCAAAGGATGTTATAATACGTTCACATTTACTTGTACATCTTCGAATCCTATGAGTTACACGTATGTAGTAACACATAGCCGCTTAAAATAGTGATTTTTTCCTGTGTCAAACTTTTTTTGTTGCTTTTTTTTCTTTTTTTTCGTTTTACCCTTTTTGCACTTTTCCAATTAGCACACAAATTTAACCATGGTCCTTCCCCCGCCCATCCCTCCTCAAACCACGGCATCGATATTTGGCTTCATTTTACTGCTTGTGGTGTGTGCTTACTCATTTTTCTTCTCTTTTTATATATAAAATACGTGTGCTTGTGTGGCATCCATCCTATACAGAAAATAAATGTTGATGCACGTTTGCTAGCTTCACAAGGATACGACGACAAAGGATCAGATACTATACTTCTACAATCTCTTAACTTACATGCTTTTTACTTTTGTTTTCTCTTATATTCAACAGTTGTTTTGCTTCTTCGCTTATATGCTTACACGCATTTTATTCTAGTAACTGGTTTGTTTTAGCACGATTCATATCCCCAGTTCGACATTTGGGAATTTCGATTCCTTTGACTTTCGTGTGCATTTGCATTTTTTTGTATCTAACAATGCTGTGGCTCTCTTGAAGCTCCTCCGTAAATAATGTTGTATTCTCTTTTAAAGAAGATTGCTCTCTTTTGATGTTTTCTTATAATAATATTATATTCTTTTCACTTTGTTCCTTTTTTGTTGCTGCTGCTTTTCTTTTCCAACTCAGAAAACTTACGGTTCAGCAAAATTAATTGCTCCTTCGGCGAATCTCAAAGGTGATTTCGGGCGTTGAGCACCTTAGCATCATACTTTGCATAGCCCACAAACGATTTTTAATGATTGATAAATGAAAAAAAACAAACATATTTTTGACACATCACTGCACATAAACATAAAATGCACTCCTCAATCTTGCGACATTTGTGTAATGTTTTGTAGAATGCTAAAGAGTAAAGTTTACTTCAACACACACATTTTTGATATTATTTACCAATTCATTTCTTAACAATACATTCCAGAAATGAAAGCATTTCAGTGAAAACCTCTCATGCCTTGTTTAATGGATACGATCTGCGATCCTATGTCTTAATAAAAATACAATAAAATATACACACAGCACACCCTTCTTTGCCCAAAGCATCTGCGGAGCTGGTGTGCGCGTGTGTGTGTGTGTTTGCGTGCCAATTTATGTATCGTATAACGATAAGTAGACAACTATCCCAAACGCAAATGTATGTAAATGCTGACGTGTAAACGTTTACGATGCAAAAATCGAACATTGAAATGTAGTAGCGAAAAGTTGCACACTCCAGCCTCGGTGCGGGTTCCCTAACTTAAGCTTGAAGGAAATGGCAAACGCAACAGAGATAAAAGGTAAAGTCGTGAACTAAACTGCTATTCCTACTAGAGACTATTATTAGCGCACACCGGAAACACACATACACTTAAGCTTAAACGGTACATCAAACCGATAGATAATAGTCATAAGTAAAATACTTAAAATCATGTAAACTGTCACTGATCCAGAGCTAGCTATAATAAGAAAGGAGAGCAGATTAAAAGTAATGCGACCGGGCCACGTGCCGACCGGGCCACGCTCCGTACGCACGCAGATCGGTCGCAGCAAATTTGGCTGTTATGCTTTACGCTTTAAAGACAAACTCCGGTTTCCATGGATGGCAAACTCCCCACGAATAAGGAACGAGGGATGGGAATGGGAGCGAGAAAGGGGTCAGGGAAATTGTATGCTCATTGAAGCAAAGGATAATTTTTCTTCTTGGCACAACGACCGTTTTTAATTATGCCTGCCCCATGGAGGGCTTACAAGATGTTATTCCCTATGCGTACGTGGATACGTCAGGCCTCTCGCACGCTGTTGAGATGATCTGTATTTGATCACAAAACATATTCGATTCATCAACCGTATTTCGTTTAGACATCTCTTTATAAAACGATAACATTCTACAAGAGACCTGATGTACAGAAAAATCTCGGAAGAAAAACCCCATTTCAGTCAGTTGCACTTTGCTTCAACAGCGATGGATGGTCATGTGAACCCTCATCGCAGGGACACACTACTTCGAATTGATTTGGTTGTTGGGTTGTTCAGGATGTGGGGGAGTGGAGTCGGAGTACCGAAAGGGGGAGCCCTACGGATAGGATTACATCGAGTCACGCGACTTGTTCGACTTGCGGCGACTCTCGAGCTGCGGCATGTCGGCGTGATGCTTGCGTATGTGTACGCCGAGATTGCCGCGCTGTTTGGCTCTGTAGGTGCAGTACGGGCACTGATGGGACGCCTCCTTGCCACCGCACTCGACGTTCTCGTGGCGGCGCAGGGTCGACTTCCAGCGGTAGCGCTTGCCGCAGTGCCGGCACACGTACTGGCGCACCTCACCGTCGTCCGTGTCACTTACCATCGACGAGTCGTTGACCGTGTACTCGAACTTGGTCATGATGTTGGTGTTGGCCAGCAGCGCGTACTTGCTATCACCGACGGCCGTGTTCAGCAGCTTCGTCGAGCCACCACCACCACCGCCCGCGCTCGAGTCCGACTTCCTGCCCTTGCCACCCTTCTGCGACACCTCGTCGTCTTCGTCGTACATGTCGTCCTTCATGTCCTGATCACCGTCCTCGTCCTCGTCGTCGCTCTGAGATCCGTTGTTGTCCATGTCCGATGAGGAGACCTTACTAGCGGCAACCAGTGCCACCGTTTGCTGCTGCTGTTGCTGCTGCTGCTGATGGGCGGAAGTCAGATTGGTGGCCGCCTCGGAGGCCGCTGCAGCCGCCGCGACCGCGTTGCTAAAGTTTGTCTGCACCTCGTCGGACAGATCGATGTCTTCGATCACCGAATAGTCGAGATCATCGATCATGCCGGGCGGGAAATCGGCACTCTGCGACGTGTTCGAGCCGGACGTTTCGTACTCGTTCACCGCGGTGTAGCGTGTGACCGAGTTGCCACGCCCGAGGGCGGCCGCGATCGGAATTTGCTGGATGGCACTGATCGCAGTCAAACCGGCCGGGCCTCCACCACCACCGCCGCCGGCCACCCCGCTCGCTATCGTGACGTGCTGCTGCGGATGCTGCTGGACCCCGCCGAGCTTACGCGAGAGCGTAAAGTTTAGTAGCTGCCGCTCGGATACGGCCACGGTGGCAGTGCTCGTTGGCACATCCTGCACCCGGGCTGGAAGACGCACTTCCTGCAGCACCGCCCCGGACGATGGTGTCACGGTCGGGATGGTGAGGATCGGTAGGGACACCGTGGAGGAGCTTGGGGACCCCGTACCAGATGGGACATTGTTATTGTAGGGGTTTTTCAGGCGCGAGTACTTGATGCGCGGATGACCGAACGGTTTGCCCTGGCTCACCGAGAGCAGCTTCTTGCCCGACAGATTAATGCTCGTGTTGGACGACGGTACCAGCTCCGGTGCACCGCTCCGGTTCGGACCGGCATCCATTTTCATGATCGAGATCGTGGTCGGCGAACCGCCGGCGTTGGTGACTATCGCTGTTCCGCCCGAGACACCGCCACCACCCGGGGACGAGGTGATCCGCTTGCCAACGAGGGCGGTCGTCGACGCAGGTGCAAGGGCAGGGACACCACCAGCTCCCTTCAACATGGCGCTCGTCGTGGTCGTGGTCGTAGTCTTGAGCGGTAGGATATCTGTGGTAGTAGCACATGCATGAGAGGTGTTCCGCCGAGGCAAAGAAAACCAACGGACGCACACACACACACACAAGAGGATATGAGCCAGTAAGGAGTAAAAAAGGGAACGGAGGGAAGAGGAAAGAGAAATAAGAGAGAAGAAAAGATGACCATTAATACAAGTGATTCCACCACCATTTTGATACTCGTCGGTTTCTCAAACACTCGGATAGTACGAGTGCCTTAAATGGCACGCGCATCATCGGCAACAAACACACACGCGGATACGAAGGGGTGTTACGGGATGTGGGATTTGATCTGTGCGATACCAAACTCACAGCCACACACACAACACACAACAATCGATCGCGCCGCAAATGGGTTGGGTTTCTATTGTCCCTCCTTTTGTGCTCATGCGATGCATTCGATTAAGTGTGTGTAGTATGTGCATGTTGTATGCTAAACGAGCTGGTAAAAGTTGTGCTCAGCTCGACATAGTTAAATGCCGAACTTACAACACTCGCACGCACAATATTCTGTAAGAGAAGGATATTCTAGAGAGGAGAGCAGTGTGATTGTGTTGAAATTGTAGTTTGTGTAAGGTTTGTGGGTGTGTGTTTCATAAATGAGTGTATAGTATACTAAATCAGTTAGGAAACGAAAGTCGTACAATATGGAAAAGGAGTTGAAAACAAAAAAGAGAAACCAGAGAAATAAAACGCATTTAAGCTGTCATGTCACAAGTCACTCAACACGCTCGTTAGAAGTATATAATAGAAAACACGGCTTCAAAATACTATGATTAGTAAAACACAAGTAGTAGAAAAAAGAATAACAGAAGTAGTAGTGGCAACGATCATTGCACAAACGGTAGCAATAGCATTAAAGTTGTTGTTATAATAGCAGATTAACTAGTCAAACAGATTGGTAAACTAGGCAAGCGCGATCGAAAGGATATTTTGTAATTGAAAATGAAAAGGCAATCGAAAAGAATAATAAAAAGTCACGCAGCACACTAAAATAATGCTTCAAACGCAATCGTAAGGAAATTAAATAGGTATAATAAAAGGATTTTAAAGGTGTTTCTATTATTCACCGAAGAATAGCAGAAACACATAAGAATATCAACAAATTTCGACGCGCTATTGTATCGCACCGGAGTAATAGGAGCCTTAAACTTATAGATTATTAATAGTAATACCGAAATCCCACCACAGACAGTAAAGAATACCCAAGGCCGACGAAAGAAATCATATAAAAATACCGCAGAAGTCTGCGAAACGAAATTATTATCCATAAGAGACAAACGGAAGGAGCGAAAGAAAAATGAAACAACAAACCGCCGATGTAATGTTTTATTTGGTTACAGAGTTGTACAGCACCAGCAGCCGAACGGAAGAAGGGTAAAATAACGTAAGTCAACAAACCACCAGCCGTCGAAAATGTGTGAAATATTGGTAGAGAACGAAAGATAGATAGAGGAGCCCAGTTACTATAGCCAACTGTATTCCCAAGATTAGTCAAAAGAGATAGAATAAGACCGGAAAAACTAATGCTTCCCCGTCTTAACAACGTTTTAAGGAAATAAGACGAATACCAGGTATTAGGGTTTTTTTCTAAATTTCATCGAACAAATACCATTCACCCATTTTTAGTGAGTGAGAGAGGTTTGAAAACAAAATTAATACAAAAGTTCGAAAAAAAAAGAAAGAAACTCTTTCCTGTTCTACGAAACTTTTGCACTTTCTTTTGGTTTTGCTATTGAGCTAAGTAATTATTAAAACTACCTTTCCATAACGTTGTTAGTGCTATCCCAAAACCAATGGGAATAACTTTCATTTCTAAAAGATGAAAAGTCATTCCAGAAACCAATTCAAAACACCACTCCTTCACAGCACTTATCGCAAATTTAAATGGTTCGAATTCAAAGATAAATTTAAACAATTTTGTCAGAAGCTTCATAAATTCAAAGAAGTATAAAAAAGAAAACACGAAAATTAAAATGAGAAAACCACCATTGTAAAAAAGCTACATAAATTTCAACATATAAATATCATAAACAAATAAAGAGAAAAAGAAAGGAGCGTTTATGTTCGTCTTGAGGTGGTTGAGACGTCATTATTGTAGTGATGAGAGTGATGTGAAGTGTGTGCTTGTTTTGCTTTTAGATTATGATAAATAATGTTTTAATTTTCCAATTCAACAAATTGGAACTGGAAATCCCACACAAACGTGTCCCGCTGTCAACCGTGGACAATGTTTTGTAAGGAACAAAATAAGGAAGCTAAGGTGTAAAGTGACAGATAGTTGTAGTAAATGTGATAATGTTGTTCGTGGTATGTAGTGCGTTTGTGAATAACTTTCGTTTCGTTTTCGTTCCTCCGGCAGCTCTTCCGGTTTTGCTTGTTTGAAGAGATAGCCAAAGAGGAAAGGGTTTTAAGTGTGAATGTGGTGTTGTTGTGAGCGAAAGAGAGAGAGAGCGAGAAAGAGATGTTTTCATGAGGGTGTGTTTTTTTTGTTTGTTTTTGCATTACCGCACTCATCAAATATGTACGTCGTGGCCGTGGTTCCGTCAGGGTGCAGCTCCGTTTGCTTGATAATTTTCTCCTTCTTCAGCAGATCCTCGAGCCGCACGGTGTCGATCACGGTGGTGGTGGTGGTGGTGGTGGTGTTGGCAGAGCTGGTGGTGGTAGTCATACCACCCACTCCACTACCGCCGTCACCGGTCGCCACCAGTGTAGCGCCACGCATCGGCAGAACGAGCGATCCGGATGCCGAGGACATCGGTTCCGGATCGGGATCGGCCGTGAAAAGGATGTAGTTGTTGTCCTTCTTCGTGACGACGATGTTCTTGCTTTCCAGCAGACAATCGTTCAGCACGACGGGGGTGGCGTGGGTTATAAGCGCCGTAGGGACAATGCCCGAGTTACCGGTGGTTCCGGTGGCGCTGCTGCTCGTCGGCATTATGCCCGAGTCGGGGGCCAGTGTTATCGATATCGTGGAATGGCCGCTAGCACCACCACCACCACCACCACCACCACTACCGCCACCACTCACATTGCCGCTTGCGATCATTGCATTTTGCAGCCGTGCACTTTGACGCAATGGAACAAGCTGTTGTTGCGGCTGTTGTTGCGGTTGTTGCTGCGTGTTGCTAATATACGGGAGATCCTCTTCCTCAACCAACAGTGCCGGCTCGGAGGTCGTTACCGTAATGGTTCTAATCTTTTTCCCAGTGGACGTACTGCCACTTGCCGTGCTTTGTTGTTGCTGATCGGAACCACCCGGTGCGACTTTCTTTGTCAGAATGCGCACCACTTTTCGTTTGCCACCTGAAAGGAAACGGAGAAAAGGGCAATATGTTAGTGACGCTATTGTCCCTGGAGCGCGAACAACAAACAAAAAAAAACAGCGACGAAAGGAATCATTACTGCATTCACCAACTCTACAACGTTCTATTCTGTATGCTAGTTTCAGGTGTGTTCTTTGTGTAATGTTTCGTTTTAGAAGGCACCTTTTACCTTTTTCAACTCTAAATGTTGTGATTTGGTGTATTATTATCTAGAAGAAAGAATCTTCATTTTATCTCTTATAGATCTTTTTAGTGATCTTCCACCCGAAAGATCCCTTTTCAAATCCCTGTTTGTGTAGTGATCGTGACAGCCAGTGTTCTTAGTATTTTAAAGAGTATTTGCTCACCATCTAACTTAAGGTTTTACTTACAGAAAACATACATTTAAAGAATGGCACTTTAATTCAATATTTATAAGGCATGACAAAATGTTGCAGAGTACTAGAACTCAACGTTGATAAACCCTAAGTAATATGAAACGAGACGGCACGAATAACAATGTGTACTGTCTTTTACGTGAGTCAACAGAAACAGAAACACAACAACGGTTTTAAACATCGAAAACGTGATAGGAAAATTGCATAGCAAAAAAGCCCGCGAAAGTTTTACTCCATGTCAAAACTAGGAAGAGAATGGAAAATTGTGTGAGGTTGACTGGATTTGGTGATGACATTGCAGTATAATGTATTGAGGTGTTGGAATAAAAATTACGTAAGCGAAAAAACAATTACAAACATAGTAACATTAAAGTGAAAAAAGTGTGACTCTTATTGAGATGATTTTTACAAGCAAAAAGGAAATTGCAAAATTTCGTCGGCCGAAACATATGACAATATTTACAAAATGTGTGTTTTTTTAATTGCTATCGTTTTTTACACAAAATGGCATAAAATGGCTTGTAGGAAAATGATCTTCGAAGTATATACTACAACAACAGACTGACAATTCAGACGGTTAGTTATCCACCGTACAACAGGGCTATTTAAATGAGATGTATCTCTCAACTAGTAACTACCCAACCTTCCTCACGCTCTTAGGAACGCCGCGTACCAACCAAAGCCCGAGATCTTGTTTACAGATCTGTTTTTGTTTGTTGCTTAATTCTCTTACAGCTACCCTGCATGATGTTAGGCGACAAAAAGGAATTTAATGAGATTGTGTGTTACCAATAAGGAAAAGGAGCGAATAGTGACAGGCGTTGGCAATGAAGGAATTGCATGAAGTGAATAAGCCACAAATGGAGGATGGAAGTTGCAGTCAATAGCATAGGAACACATCGCAAATGATCATGATTGGGTGGGTAGGGGAAATGAAAAGGGATGACAATGGCCGCTGAATATTGACAGTGAAGTTTATTTTAGACTTTTTGTGGCGATGGTCAAGCCTGATGGTGATGCTGCATAGTTCATGTTCATGGCGAAAAATGGTTTATGTAATGAAGATAGTTTCATAAAGGCCAAACCCGAAAGCAAATGGTTTTTTTTTCTATAGTTCATTTTATTTAAGAAGACAGATTGTAGCAAAGCAAATGCGCGATCACTGATCCCCGCTGACAAAACGATCCTCGATACCAAACTACCGAGTGTAATAATCCAGCAAACTGCCAGTAAATTCATTTATCCGACCCACACACACACACGCCAATGATGGACACCTTTGATAGTACAGACTATCTTTTAGAATGTTTTTGGCGGGTGTGGCTTAAAAGTTGGTCTCTGCGCTTGCAGCGATATGTACAGTGCTTGCAGAAAAATCTGGGCGGTTGTTCACACTCCCACTTGATGTGCCGCGCTAGACTACGCTTTAACTTATAGGTCGTGCCACAAACAGTACACTGATACCGTTCCGTTGGTTCATTCGACTTCGGTGGCAAACGCTTCCGCCGAGAACGTGTCATTGCTGGCACGGCAGGGCGTTTCCTATCGCGAAGGGACCTTCTAGTTGTAACCACTTCCGAAGTATTTTTTTGCTTCAGAATGTCGTTAGTAGGCTCTGCTTGTTCTTTGCTAGACATGGAAGGGGCTTGAATAGATACTGTGCAGTCTCCAATGTCCATTCCGTAGTAGACACAGTCAGCTAGGCTAACAACCGAAGATATTTGGAACATCCACGGGTCCGGAGTATATCTTCCTTCATCTGCCATTTGTAGCAGAATCACAGGACATCGTGACGCAAAACCGGAAAATAGAAAGAAAAGAAAACAAGAAAATAATGTTATTTATTAGAAAAGCTAAACACTACATGGTCGTTTAACAAACAAAACCCTACCACCAGGACGGAATAAAAACAGCACGGACAAAACATGATCATTGTAGACATTGAATACAAACCTTCACCAGTCTTCTCACAAGTTGAAGTATAAGTAATTTGAACGAGTAAAGTGTAACTGTCGATGGGACTTACTACTGGAATTGGAGGAAAACGTAATCGGTTGCCCCAAACCCACACGAACACAGAACAACCCAAGTTAATCTTCTTTGTTTTTTTTTTTTGGCATCAGCTATTCCTGTATTCTGTTTATCGTTTTGGTACTTATATGGTGGTTTTCATTAGTTCACTCAAAACTTTTTCCATTGACTACGTCTGGTTTGGAGATTCCGTTTTGTTTTGTTTCATATGCTTCAACAACGGCACCTTACAAAAACCATTTACACAAACCTACCAGCAATGGATTTCACCGTTTTCAAACGTTTATTTCATCTATCCTCCGTTTTACTACTACGGCCTATATATAATCGTATGATTCTCACCGCACTCTCAAACATAACAACAACTGGACGTGGCAACACACCACACCGCAAAGAGTTTCATGAGGTTTTATGACATTTTTAATGTATATATATGTATATATGTATATATCACACATTCTACTAGGTAATCGTTTCACCTTTTTTTTAACCAAAGGTATATTTTGTTTACTTCCCTTCCAACAACATTCCATTCAGGACTAGATTTTTTGCTAAGGTTGTGTTCGTTGAAATTTTGTTTTACATTGTCCGCTGTTATTTTTCTTTTTTTTCTTTAGGGTCTATTTGACGACACCGACTAGCAACCAAAAAGACTTGAAACAAGCACCCACAACAAGTCATTCGGCTTCACAAAACGACGGCAAAGCTTTGTACGCCGTGGATTTATCATCTTTTTTGGCTCAACCTAACTAAAGCACCTCCTCCGAACCAATTTTGCCCTTCCCCTTCTCTACCTAAACAATAAATAACAAACTATTTTTCACCGATCCAATGCAAGACTCGGATAATCACTCGTTCGTGGTGCGTTAGGTAACCATAACAACACACCAGGAGCATAACAACAATAGAAAGAAAGGGGAAACAAAGCATTCTTGGATCCAAAGGGGGTTTTTCGTTACTGCAGGTGATATGTAAGCAATGATCGAGATCGTTCACCCAAGTACGGCCCGCAGATCAAGTAGCTGCTTGATCTTGGGGCGAGAACTTTCCACAAGCTGAAACCGAGATAAAACAAGACTAGGGGTGTAAAAGTGCCCACCATAAGAGTAGATCATACTCGACACAACCAATCTGCGTAGGTGTAACGATGATTAAAAATTAATAACAAATCAATCGCATTACCGATCGAAAGATGGTCTTTTTGTTTGGCAAATATATGTATATTAGCAGAGAATGGTGTTGCATCTGAACAACGCACTCTTCTACCGAGCCTTTTTCTGAAGCATCTCAGCGCAACACAGCAACATCGTACAAAGCAACGTCAGCGGCAGTTGAGTGCTGCTGCTGCTGGTGCTGTTGATGATGCTGTTGTTGCTGCAGCAGTGATTGCTGTTAGAAATAGTACTTGATGCAGACGCCAGACTCAAGGTGTCGCTTTAGGTGCGATCCTTGTGAAAACGCTTTCCCGCACATGACGCAACGAAACTTCTTCATGCCACCACATTCGTATCTGCAACGAGAAAAAGGAAGCGAGCAAACGTTAGTCAGCTTAAGTTGGGCCATAACTCTAGAAATGAAGGATAAAAAGATGGTTTGATTTTAAATGCCGCTAGGATGAGATGAGAAAAACGAACAGGCACTCTTCCTGCATCAGCTGTTTGTTGATCGACGATCCTCACCTAATGTGCCGCTGCAGCGAACTGGCGTCCTTGTAGTTCTTATCACAGTTTCGCCGCGGACACTGGTACCGCCCGCTGGCGTTGAGAAACTTGGACAGATCGGAAAACTTCACGTCGTACAGGAAGTCGTTCAGCTGCAGCTGCAGACTCCGCATGGTGCCACCGCCGGCACTACCACTACGGCACCGACTGTTACCTGCCCCCCCTGCGGTGACCGCCACCGTCGTCTCCGCCGCTCCCGCAACCGCTGACCCCAACGAACCACCTGCCGGTGACGTTTTGAAGGACTTCTCCGTCAAAAGCCCTAGAGAAATAGAAGAAATGAAAAACGAACCCGGAGGGACCATGTTCAACAAGTAACCTTTGCGCACACTGAACAGAGAGGCGAGACACGCACACACACACGCACATAGAGACAATTGGGTGGGTTCACAAGAAGGGGGGGTTTGGAAAATACACTATTGTAACGACGACGACGACGACGACGAGATTAAGAAAACAGTAGGTTTTTTTGTGTTTTAATCTAAACTAGATCTAATACACAACAAATGGAACATCGAGTGAAAGGAACAAGGAAACAATCCCTGCGTTATGTTGAAACGGTTGAGTTCGAACCAAATATTCAAATCAAATATTTGTAAAGTTTAATTTAATCATTTCTTTTCGCTTCTCAACCACGCACCACAAATATAAGAATTTTCTTTACGGATTGTTTGTTGGTCAAAACTTAGGATGAGCATATGTGTGTGTGTGTGTCTGTTTGTGTGTTGATAGTTTTCTTTAACTCTCTTCATCAGAAAACACTAAGCACTAAGGGAAGCGAAACTATTAGTAGATTCTATTATCATCATGAAATGAAAAACAGGATTTTCACGGAAGGGAAGCTTTTTCAAGTGTTATCGCTCATTTTTCGCTAGCAGATGAATACAGAGATTGGCAAACAAGCCACACACGCAATAAGGACAAACCAACGGCTGTGATGATGGTGGTGGCCTGGCGCTTGCAAAGATTTCGCAAAAACAATAGAACAAAACAAAACACACACACACACACACACTAAGTCGCGCAAAACCATCACACACATGCGTGGGTACAGTTAAGAGTTGGAATGTGGTTTTTAACGGATAAACTAAAAGGACACTTATGGCGGTGTGGTGGTGGTGGTGGTTGTGAGCAGAGAGCGAGAGAAGGGCTAGCATTTTTGTTGTGTGTGGGTTTTTTTAAGGTTTTCTTTTGCTCAGCAATTGGCGGCGCGTACATTTTGCAACGACTTTTCACTAATTACTAACAGAACACGCTAGTGTTTCTATCGCCACTATCGTTTATGGGATCTTCTGGCAACTACACACAGTTTATGGTGAAGAACCACGTGCGCTTCTCGCTTGAGAATGGGAAAAAATAACTTTCGCAGGCCAAAAGAAAATTACATAGAATGAGAGCCAAATAATGCTGATATTGGACAGGGCCGGAAAGAAATGAACTGCAATCAACCGAATTAGCTGTATGTTTGATGGAGGGCGGGGGAGAGCTGGAAAAAAAACTGAAAAAAATAAAAATTTGATAATTAACCGTTCACAAATCATCTTAAAAACACATTTTGGCTACACCCATCCCCGGCTCCCGCGCGTTTACCCAAAGGGTTACGATAAGGAAAGGCCCTTTACGGGGATTCGTCGTCCAGAAAATAAAAAGTCGTCCCACTTGGGACACATTGATTAGGTTTTTGCTTAGGAGTTCATCCATAAAATAATTTGGCGCATGTTTATTGGTATATGGTTCGTAGTTCGCTGTTTTTACCCTCGCTAGACCTTTCACTTTGACACTCTCCCTCTCTCTTCTTTCTCTATTTCGTCTATGGTTTCACTCGCGCTGTCTCTGTCTGTTTCTAGTAAACCTATACTCTAAAGAACTATAATATCATGTATGTTATCGCCACAAAAGCAAAAGAATCTCTCTAGGGTGGCTTCCCCTCTTTTGGCTACCTCCGTTCGCCGTCACTTAGGGCACTAAAGGAAAGTAAGAGAACTAACTTAAGTGGTAGATGAAGAAGAGTATTTTTCGTTTAAGTAAAGGGTTTTGGATAAACAGCAGAAGAGGATAATGAAATGAGTTTTTTTTGCCGTTTCTAGTAAATGGTAAAAGCGCTTCGTAGGGCAAAGATCGTTTTCATTATTATTAATTAGGATGCTTGTCTGTCTTGTGCGAATCATGATCCTTCCGATTAGGAAAGGTTTCCCTTGTGAAATGTGAAAAAAATGTTACAAAAAATATATATATATATGGCAATCTGTTCGTATCTTCGCTGTGGTGTAAAGAATACTAAAATAAGTACATTATCAATAAAACATTAGTTATATATAAGAGATCTCCTAAGCCTTGCGCATGGGTCGTCATATAGTAGAAATAATAATGTGCGCAGTCATTATGTATGTCCTGTTGAACGGTTGTAAAAAAATTAAAAAGAAGGCCAAACGATATTCGACCGATTGGATTTTACCCTAACGCTAACTCTCCTTTCCTCTCCCTGACAATGTTACACAACCTAGTGGTGGCTTGAATGGCAATATTTGTTGAGAATTTGGTATAAAATAATTGTATAAATTCTAGGTGTAAAAAAACCGCTCTTCCCTCACGGTCCGTTATGATTTCTGTAAACCACACACAGAAGTGTTGTTTCGTGGGAACAACACACTCGAATGGCACCGAACAGATACTCCGAAACTCCTTCCCTCCGGTGGAACACGGACACTCTAATTTGGATCAATGATTTGGTATAATGACGTTCGAGGAAGTTCCTTTACCGCGAAAGGACTTCAAAACACGGAAGGGACACGGACACACACACGGGCGTTTAAAAAAATCGTATCACTTAGTGGTGTGTCATTGAAGGTAAAGAAAATAATTAATACTAAGTACGTAGACAAATAGACGAACGATCTTCTCTCGCAGAAAACTGGTGTCGACGCCACAAACGCGAAAAAAATACAATAAATCATGAGATACAGCGTGAAAGTTGGAACGTATCGTTGCGATTAAAATGAATGGAGATTATGACCCTTTGCGATGGCAGGGACCGAGACACGAGATGATAGAGAGCAAGAACGGTTTGTGACAGTTAGAGTGCCGACAACACACGCACGGAAAAAAAACGATGGCCAACGATTATCCCTTGCTTGGCGAACGAAGCTAGGAATAGGTTGGTACTTAAATATCCACAAAAATGGCACACGGCTTAGTGTTTCGTCTGCGTTAGTATGTCAGTACTTGTCTCATCGACCCTGTCTCGTTTGTCTCTTTCGTAGTTCCGCTCCGCCGTGGGGACTCATTGCATCGGCGTGGGGACATTCTTCAGTGCGTAGTCGAAGAAGAGGTTCTTGAAGTTCTGGTACATCGTCGACTGCGCGCCATCCGCGTCCGTCATCACCTCCTGCTTCACCATGAGCGCATCGACGGAAAACTTGCCATCGGCGCTGTCATCCGGCCCATCACCACCACCGTTGGATGCCGCAGCAGCAGCGGCCGCTGCAGCCGCCGCCGCCGCCATCGTGGCCAGATTGCCCCCACGGCCCTTGCCCTTCGCCATCTTGACGTACTTCTGGTGGTGCTGTTCCTCGTTCTCGGTGCCACTGCCGGAACCGCCGGCATCACCGTAGTGGCCCCCACCGGTTCCACCGCCACCACCGCTAGCACCCCCGCTGCCTCCCCCACCGCCCGGCTTCACAATCGGGCCCGGGTCCATCTGGATGCCGTGCTTGGAGGCCATGTGGCGCACCAGGTGGTACTTGCGCCGGAACTTCGACTCGCAGTGATCGCAGTGGAACCGGGGCGGAATGCCGATGCACTCGTCGCGCATGTGCCGCTGCAGGTGCCGCTTCCGGAGGTAGCTCTTGTCGCAGACCGAACAGCGGAACCGCTGCAGCGTGATGTCGAGGAAGTTACTGTACAGCAGGTTGGTGGACATTTTGTAATCTACATAGGTTTAAATGAATTATTTCGTCACCCGATTTCCCAAACGATGATCGATGCCGATGATGATAATGATGCACGGTGATGATAATGATGATGATGACGAAGACGACGACGACGATCACACGATATGATCGGGTGGGGGGGTATGAATTAATCACACGCACGCACACACACGCACATCATTTTTCCGAATCACGCGCGGCCACAGAACGGAAAGGGAAAACCAAACCGGAAAGGTCACCGAAGGAAAGAAAAAGAAGTGGAAGAGAAAAGAAAAGAACAACAAAATGATACCATCGGCATTGAAATGAAAATAACGAACAAATGTCCTCTCTTCTCAGCTTGCACGGATGCACACACTATCCTACCTAAGATAGATACTGCTCTTTTGCTTTTACTTGAAAAACTATCTCTCATACGAATACGAATGTAGTTCTTTTACTGATCGGTACACGGTACAAAACACCCTGCGCTCCCCTTTCTAACAGGGAGAGCAGAGCTGGGAGGGGGTTCGACAAAAACATTCCCGGGGTAACAACAACGCCCGCCTCAAAAATCGCATGGGCGCAAACAAACGAATAAAATAAAAATAGAAAAAAAACTAAAAATATGAATAAAAAACACAAAGTACTAAACTAAGACTAAAATCATACTAACTAACGTCGCCTCGAACGAAAACTTCTCGTTGGCACAATAGAAGGACGACAGCCTCATTTGTAACGCTAAACCGTGCAAAAACGATAATACAAAACTACGCTATACTGCTAACAACTGAACAATTCAACTAAACATATAGAAAAAAAACTATAAGAAATGTATAACTGCTTAACTAGAGATGGTGGAAAACGAGAAAGAACGACCGAACGGAGACACGAAAAGAAAACAGTAAAGTGGAAGCGAGATTCGCGAACAAGACGAAGAAGCACGTCGAAGGAGATCATATTGGATGTAGTTCACAATTGAGAAATGGACTGTTTCTGTTCCACAGGTTCTTGTATTCTCTTCGTTGTACAACTTCTTTTTATTAACTAGTTTCTTTTTTCCTGCCGTTTAACAGAGTTTACATAGATCACTGTTTTGTTCTCTTACCGAAACCACAGCAAATATTTTATGCTTGCCAAAAGCATTCCCAGCGAAGGCAAAAGAGCAAAGAAAACGATCGGCTTCTTCTTGTTCCGACTTGGGAAAGGTGGGAGAGTCAAAGGGTGTGGATGTCAGCAAACTTCCTTACTAACAAAAATGTTCAACAAACAAGGAAAGGAAGTAGACCACACTTCCATAAAGATTTGTCAAAGGCGATCTTCAGTGTTTTAGAAGATCTTACACATTCTTCTTGTGAATGCCGTGCTTTTGCTTCAGGTGTAGCTTCAAATCGTACCGCCAGGAGCAGGAAAATGAGCAGTATTCACACCGAAACCTCTTGCTACTGCTGGCCAGGGCGGCGGTAGATGTAAGACTAGCACCTCCGATTGTGGCGCCACTTACATCGGCCTGCAACAGTCCCGAGGTGACGACTTTAATTCTCCCACTAAGCCCCCGAAGTGCCCTACCGCCGCCATCTTGGACAACGACGTCAGCCAGACGACCATTGTCAACCAGACGTTTACTGACAGCGGGTTCGACCTCCTCGGTGGATGGACAGGCGCATGCACTATGCGACTGGTGTGCGGACAAACGGCAGTAGCAAGAATTCGCGTTCTTACTACTACCGCCACCCGTATCAGCTGGTGGCATCGACCAGCACGAGGATGACGAGGATGATGAGGAGTTTTTCTGCCCCGGTGCTGCTGGCTGTAACGGTTGCCTCTGGTGCAAGGATGCTGACGTCGCGAACGTCTGAGACCCCACCACCACCGGCAGGGACGGCGGCGGTGAGGTGGTAGACGATAGCGACGACGTTAGCAGCAACGCTTCGGTGGCAAGACTGGTGGAGGAGTGTTGGTGCTGGTGATGGCTGTAGGCGGACATCAACATGTCGGCAATTGCACCTACCGAGGAAAAGAAAAACAAAGAGAGGAAGAGAGTGGAAAAGGCACTGGCACTGTGTTGTGGTGTGGTACAACGAAGCGACTCCTAAAAGAATGTCCTTTTTTGCTAAATTCCCACACACGGAGGAAGCAAATAGACGTCCCTTCATTTGGTGGGTTTAAAATATGGCTCTTTCTTTTTCTCTCAAGTGTTTATTGAATTATCCTTTTGAGGTAAATAAAATAGGCTAATGCAAATCCTTTTACAATGCACCCTTAAGTCTGGATATGTGTGTGTGTATTTGTGTGGAGGGAGGTTGGGAAGGAAAACAAATCTAGGCTTAAGAACGTTCCCTCTCCCACCCTTTTTATCCATTTGAAATACAAAAAAGATTAAAAACCAACACACATTACAAAAGAAAATAAAGTGGTGTGAGCGGGGCCTTAGTAGTGTGCGCCAAGGTGCAAACAACAATTGGATGGGAAAAGATTGATAAAAAAAACACAGCCAACCGAAAGAGAATTATAGAAAGAGTGATATAATGATAAATATCGAATAATAAAACAAGAGAGAAATAAAAGAAAAGATACAACAATAGCTTATGATTTATGCCTTTCTGTTTAGCACAACAAGGACATGGAGGATGGAAA
>KE524954.1:69988-82726 GCA_000441895.2 Anopheles sinensis
CCCTCTCCCACCCTTTTTATCCATTTGAAATACAAAAAAGATTAAAAACCAACACACATTACAAAAGAAAATAAAGTGGTGTGAGCGGGGCCTTAGTAGTGTGCGCCAAGGTGCAAACAACAATTGGATGGGGAAAGATTGATAAAAAATAACACAGCCAACCGAAAGAGAATTATAGAAAGAGTGATATAATGATAAATATCGAATAATAAAACAAGAGAGGGATAAAAGAAAAGATACAACCATAGCTTATGATTTATGCCTTTCTGTTTAGCACAACAAGGACATGGAGGATGGAAACAAGGAGTTATCCAACACATAAACACCACCACCCCCACCCAAAAAGGCTGTGTAGTAGTAGTAGTAGTAGTCTGCCACCGTACAGCAAAAAGGATCCTGACTTGTGGGTGGGCGGTAGATGGGAGTGTTTGGGGATACAAAAGGAATATGATGCAGAGAAAACGAAAAAAAAATGCAGGATGCATCGGTTAGGAGACACCACCAGGAATACACCCCTCTACCTATACACATTACATTTAAACGCTCCGATACCGGACAACAGTGCCAGTTCTGTACACCACAATCTGTGCTCTCTTTGTCCCTCCCTTCGTTTTTCTCTCCCTCTCTCTCAATCGCAACGTTTTAAGTGGTTCTACGTGGATAACTAGTGGAATTGCTTTGTACAACCAATATGATCTCGCTTGGACGTATTTCGGGCGTCCCGATGTCGCGGGAAACAGCAGACAAGTGGGGACAGGGGGAGAGAGAAAACATGGAAACAACATCTACATCCCGGGGAATTCTCTTCTCAACCGGATATGATCGAAGGCTTGATTCGCAGTGGTTTTGTTTTTGTTTTGTTTCAACAACAATTTCTTTTATTAATTATATAACAATTTTACAAGTTCGCTTTTACGTGATGTTTTCGACGTTCGCCGCAAATGATTCCACCACGACTATATTTACAATTCGTTTTTTTTCTATTTGCTTAAATGACCACTTCTTGTTTGCTTTTTTGGTTCGCTAAACGATCGTTCTAACTAGGCCCTCGCCGGTTTCCGATCCTTCGGATCAAGTAGCTGGAATGTCCACCCGCAGTACGGGCTTTACTTTCCTCGGTGCCACGTCTATCTAAGCTGGGTGGTATTAAGTGTCCACGTGATGGTGGTGGTGGTGGTTGGCCTCTTCCTCCTCCATTAAAGTAGCTTCATGAGGACTCAAAACCGGTGGCGGCAGCGAAGGCGGCGGCGGCGGCGGCCGCACAGTGCGATTTGGTGTTGGAAATGTGCGCCTTCAGGATGTCCTTGCGTGAAAAGCGCTTGCCGCACTTGAAGCAGCCGAACTGCTTGGCCACCCCGCACTCGTACTTCATGTGCCGCTCGAGCGTGTAGGAGAGGGCGTAGGCCCGGGGACACCGAGGACACTTGAAAGCGGACGGTGACGACGACGCTGGAGTGGAGGAAGAGTTGGCCATTGCAGTTGAGCTGTGCGAGACGGTGACAGCGCCACACCGTGGTCCGCTGGTGTCGCTTCCGGCACACATCATGCCGGGACAGTTGGAACCACCGTCGTCACCACCACCACCACCTTCCTTCTCTCCATCCCCACAGGTCACCTCCAGGCGGTTCTGAGCGGCCACAGCAGCGGCCGCACGCAATGTAGCCTTCAGGAGGCGCTGGGTGCTCGTGCGCGGACACACACTACTGAAGTCGCACACCGACGACATTATGCAGGATGGTGCCGTTGTTGGCGGGGGTGGTGGCAGTGGCAGGAGCGTCTTTGGCTCACTCTGGAGCAAGCAGCAGGACGATGATCGTTCGCTGTCGTTCGAGGTCGATGCTGTCGGCGGTTGGAATGCTAGAAGTAGAGAACAATCGTGTCGCGGGAGGTCGCGGACCGATCGCCGGGTGGGTGGAGAGAGAGAGAGA
This sequence comes from Anopheles sinensis, assembly GCA_000441895.2. Lineage (NCBI taxonomy): Eukaryota > Metazoa > Arthropoda > Insecta > Diptera > Culicidae > Anopheles > Anopheles sinensis. The sequence continues at coordinate 71,917 of KE524954.1, forward strand.
AAAGCGAACAAACGGGATAACTCGACCTGTTGACACAATCGGCAGGGAAGGATGTTCGGCGTAGTGTATAAGGATAAACAATGGAGGAACGAACGAACGAACAAACGAACGCACATACAAACGCACGAAAGGACGACCCGTGCTAGCACACATACACACACGCACACACAAACACGACTTGGGTGAGGCAAAACATATTTAACTCGGGCATGGTTGCTTTTCGTTGCAGAACTCAAAGGATTGCACGAGACGACACGAAAGAAAGAGAAGGAACGGAAGGGAGGGAAAAGTACAGGAAAGGATTATACAAGAGTGAGTGTGTGTGTGTATATGTGTGGCGTGATGTAAGCATTTCATTTGATATAGATAAATTATTATTTCCACTTCAATTGTGGAGCTTTATATACGTTGTTAAAGAATTCTACATCGTAACTGAAAATTCCAAATTGGTGGTGGAGTTGGTTTGCAATAGTTGCGATCACCTAATGAAAACATTCTTTAAACTTATTCGAAAATCTAACATATCCGAGGGTTGAAAAAGTGTAAAATAAAATTAATAAAAAAACAAATAAATGGTCATTCACCATCAAGGATTTCTTTTAAAAAGGAGCATTCTGTTTGGTTGGAAATAACATACGAAACGATCCTCGATTTTCAAAATCAATAAGTTTTCAATTCCAGTTTAAATGTAAATAAAAGCCGGCTCAGTATGGAGCACACCCACACACCCAAGACTAAAGGAAAGGGAGTATCAGGACTTGGTGGTTTAAGGAACAGAAGGAGAGACTTTTAACAAGGTTCAGCGAAAAAATAAAGTGCATGAAAAGGACATAAACGAATTGTAGCAATGTTGGCCTTTTTTTTGGTTTTTGGTTTTGGCGAGCGAGCGTACGCATTTCTCCTTTACGAAACGGATGATTTGAACAGAACACGTTATAGGGCGACAACAAAAAAAAAACATGACGTGAAGTGGGGTTATGGTGGGGTATGGAGAAATGTTAAAAATGAATTTTAAGGAATCGAAACTTTAAAAAAAAAGTGTGTGCTTTGGGGCAAAATAATAACAAAACAATAACTCAAAATGCGAGAAAATAACCCGGCGGAGTGAGATAGGACAAATGGAGGCGACTCATCTTTTCTACTTGAAGGAAACATTCGTTCGCTTATGTCGTAAATGCAATCTTAAGAGAATTGGATGGACCATTACAAGAGAGACCCCTCTGAGCCAAAAAAAATCCCCCACCGGACGAATGTGATATTATTACCTCACTTTTTAAACCCATAGCCAACGATTACACCCAAATCGGACAACAATACAATTTGTTTTTGTTTGGTTTGTAAAAATGTTCATAACTTATTTTATTGACCTTATTATTTGTTGTAATTACTGATTTTGCCCCGTTTCCCAACATATTTCTACAATCTCGTGTGAGCCTCCTGGTTTTCCATGAGCAGGAGAACAATATTTCCATCCATTTACTGTTTTTACATTCGCAGACGATCGTTTTATCAAAACCCGATGAAGTTACACCAAATGAAAGTGCCCTTATCAATGTCTTTGCCGGGAGAAAAATCTGAGGAGAAACAGAAACGGTTCAAACCCTCCTTGTCCCCCTTGAAATTGTGCATGGCAAATGAAGGGCAGCATAAAGACCCAAAACGAGTACCATAACATTCTGATAATCCTTACTACAACAGAAAGGAATGCATACCAAAATGAAGATACCTTAAACTATTGATGGACGGTACACATTTTGTACGATCAGCCTTTCTTTATATCGGGCGAGAAACCCGAGATTCAACGAGTATTCTGACGTGGCACCATTACATGTAAAGCATAAAAATACACATGTGCAAAGTATTTTCCAATAACGTCACCAGATCTACTTCGTGGTGCTTATTACCAAGGATAATAATCCTGAGTAAAACCAAACATACCGCGCACATGAACAGAGAAAAAGGGTACACCCCTTAATCCCAAATGATCTCCTTTAAACAATAACTTCTCAAGCAATAACAAAGCTTCGCACGCAACACCTGCAATAACGTTAACATTACGTTATAAAATATGCAAGAGAAAAATGTTTTTAAATGAAAAAAGCCTCCGATGTCACATTTGAAATGTGGTTTTGTGACATTTCAATCGTTTGCCATGCGTACACAATATACTTAATATGAGCATATAGAAAACAACGACTATATGGGAAAGCGCGTCGTAAAGTAGGCAAGCCTTCAATTCATACGAGGTGCAATTCAAATTCCTACCTAAATCCTATACCAATTGCTGGCAAACTTGCAGCAAAGATTCCAAGAGCTCCCCATTTTAGACCGAACTCGGAGCGACTGAAAGCTGTGATGTATCTAATAGGACAATAAATGTCTTCCACGGGCGGCACCTTGTCGCCGATCGCGGCAACAAAAGCAAGTGTACCTTAGGACACTCCTTTCTTTAAGACACACGCAATTTTTGCGCGCCTCTGTGCTTCTCCACCATAAATGTCAATGCGAATAAACCACGAAAAAATACGATATTCCTTGCAAACGTACGCCCTTAAGCAATGGGCAGTGGCGCATATCGCTGCAGTCTCTCTCTCCTGCTCCGTAGACAAGTAATTTGATTTTGAGCTCAATCACAACCTCGCGATCATTTTACACATCAGAGGGACGCGCACACAACAAACGCACGGCCGAGGGATACTGTAAATAGAGGCAAAATTTGCATAAATCGGCGCCTACTATTGCAGCAGCTTTTGCTGCACCCGTAGCGCAAAATTTACGATAAGTGCACACAATCATTTAGGAAATCCATTGCGCGCATAATGCCGACTCTAGCTCTAGCTGACCACCGTAAGGATTGGTCAAGGCGATCGGAGAGGCTCAAATTGTAAGCTCATTATCATTGCATGCACCGCGCGCGCGCAGAAGAAAACGAAATCTATTTGAAAATCCTGCACCACACTTGGTGGTGGGCGAGAGGATCACGATTCCAAAATCCATCGCCACAAATGAGGGCGGTTATAAATTTCAATCTTCATAAATTGGGCTCCATAATGTCAAATCTGCGACTGTCAGTCATTGTAATAAAAATTCCCAGGACGAATCAACTAGTCGATCGTCGATCCGGGGAGCGAAGGTACTTTTAACTTGAAAGCACGAAGCGTTTCTATTTTAAGCTCTTGTCAAATCAACTCCCACTTGGAATGCCATGCAGTTTAGCGTAAAGCAGTAGGAAAAGTTTGCATATTTTAATCATTTATCATGGAATGAAGTATGTGCAGGCGATAAATTTAAAACTGCATTACGTTGAGAGTTGCCAACAACGAACGAATTCATTCCGAGTGCAGCCACTGAAAATGCAACCAAATAAACAACTAATAAACAAGGAGCAAGGGAAAATTACTTATTTCAGAAACGGTAAACCTGTAATGAAGGTTCCATCGCGTTTCAAGGGCATATACCACATCACAAAATTTTCAACAAACCAAGACTTCCAAGTGCATGGAAACTTTTAACAATCTGTTTTCTGGTAGGAAATAAAAACTGACAACTTTTCGCTTTTTTAATGGTGTCCAACATAAACATTCCTCTTGCTAAAACTTGTCATCATTCAGCTATTCAAGGTATACATTTTCTGGCTTTAACTGAGCCGCAAAAGATGCTTCTAACTGAAAATCAACTTCCAAACTGCATTCTCTCCTCTTCCATGGAAACATGTGCGCTGCTTCGTTTGTTTTTTTTTTTAATTGCCTTGCCATATCAAGGAATCAACCGAATATACTTACACTTTTTTCATTGCTTCCACACACCGTTTGTGAAGCGGATTTCTCGTTCTGTGTCTTTCCAACAACAACGCATCGACCGAACGGCAAAGGATCTTTCCAAACCAAACGCGATTCATCATCAAGCGAAGAGAGAAACCAAACCGTCGTTGTTTTGTCATAGTCAAAAGTCGTTTTCGCAAGTCGCAATATCGTCAAATCGAGGGGTCAATTTCCTGCCAATGTCTAAACGTCGATCAAACCACTATGTCTTACACGGACAGATAGAGGAGACCACAATCATCAGAAATCGATGATGCATAAGTTAGAAAATCTCAACACGAAACAAATGCAGATTGTTTAACGCTGCAAAATCGCAGGTAAAAGATATCACTGCTATTCCAACAAACATAAAAACGGACGTTTGTAAACAAAAACAAGTCGTAGTAAAGTAACAAAACTGACAGCAATAAAAATACGTTACTTTTCCAAATATATCACGGGATATAATTTTATGACATTGAAACAACCTTTCCTTCGTCGAGGTCGAAGAAATCGAGAAGGTTTCTATCCAAAATATTTCCAACAAGCTGAATAAGTGTGTCCAGTACATGTGTCGTTAGATACGTGTCTGCGTTTTGTAAGTTTCTGAATGTCGTTTGAGGATGGCAAAAGGTAAAATAAGGAAGAGGACAATATTAACATCAGGGGTAAGAGGAAAAAAGGAAGGTGGTATAGGGAAAGGCTGTAGTGCATGATTGAGAGGTTTCGTGGTGGAACAGAAATGCATCCAGGGATGTTATCTTCTATCTTAACCATAAAGCTACTCTTCCTCCGCAACGATACTATTGCTATGGAGGAAGTATACTTACCTGCCAATGATCAACTACCTGCTGTCGTATCACACACACAACCACACCTCATCCCATACTTCACACCGATCTCCATCCGACGATCCAGAAGATGTCCTCGCCTATCGCCGCGTGGAAGCAAACTCCTCCCCAAGGTGGAATGGAAGTGGTGTTTATCATAAGACTGAGAGGGAGCTAATTCTTCAAAACGTTACTCTTTTTGGTTGGTGAGCAAAAAAAAATGCTACGCGATGCATGTTTGAAGAACAAAAACATTATCCAAGGACTACCAAACATTAGGCTCGTTATTGCACCGTTCTTCTTAATGTCAAAATTGCGCATACAAAAAGTCGCAACGGAAATTGATGCCATTGGAAGGGCAAAATGATGGACAAACGGCCATTAACCTTTCCGACACCTCGTCAAATACTCCGTCGTCAAGGAGAATAAGGAAAAGAGGTTCTTTAGCACATTAAATCGTTAATCCAAGACATGAAACCCACCGAGTGCATCAGCAAGATGATGATGGTGTTTCAAATGCACCATGGCAATACTCAACACGAGATCTTCTTATTTACTTGCCAAACTTCTCTGTTACCTTTTGGAGAATGAATTCGAGGAAACGTAAAGCCTCCTCCTCGATGTATTGATTTATTAAAAATCATAATGTTAAAGGGTACAAGAGTAAGATTCATGAATTCGTGAAGATCGTGAATACATTATATGAAAGAAAACACCTTCTTCCCTCTGCGCGGGAGTAGTAAAGAGTAAAGAGTGAAGAATTAGCGTTCGACCTCAAAAATAAATTTCCCTCACTCGCTCTGATACACCCTTCGATTCACACCTTCCCCAAATTACTTACCATTTTGCGAATTGCGTCCACACCGGCGACGAAAGGCGAAGAGAGGAAATGTTGCTGCTGCCGGAAACCTTTACCTCACTGCAAATCCATCGATTTGCAGCTACAAAACCAACCGAACGATGCGATGACAGGAACAGGTGGGTGGGTGTGTTGTCCTGGGGAGGGTATGTGTGTGTGTGCAGTGCTTGATGTGCTGGAACTCGAAGACCGGAGATGATGCTGGATGCAGTTGAACGACCTCTGGAGCTTCCGCCAACGACGCGCACAATAAACGATGCACAACACACCGAGAAGAAACCAATCACACGTCTCACTGGCACAGAAGAGAACTCACTTGATGATGCACTTGATATACACACTGACCCGAAAAAAGCACTTGCACGTAGAAGACCACAACCAGATATTTCGAATACACTTACACTCATCGGAACACACGTCGATACACGCACCACACAAGACACACTGCATAAGAAGAACGATTGCACTGATATATGAGCACTGGACAAAGAAAACAAAAATATCGCGGATTGACAGGACAGGACGCATCGGAACAGCTTCTCCGAGAGGGTATGCAAATTTGACTGAATTTTAAAAGAAAAACGAATTCTCAAAAGGAGAATAAAAAAATGCATCTGCATAGCGGGAAGAGGACGAAAGCTGTAAACAATTAACGATGGGGGGAGGACAGGGGGATTTTTTTCCCTCTCATTTGAAGCGCGCGCGAATTTATTGATCACGGTTTTTGACAGCGACCACCCCCTTCTATCCCCCTTCGTCCCACAACCCCTTATATGGGCATCTCTCGGAGAGCTACACGTTTCGCGAACGGAAATGAAGAGACAAACGAATTACTACAATACAATATATCGCAAGACACATAATACACACGACAAAAACATAAGTAAAAAACAACGATGCCGGGGGGACGGAGACGATGGAAGAGGAACCGGTTCCTTCTTTCCTTTTTTTGGAGGAAGAACCCCCAATCCGGTTTTGACATTTTGACAGATTTGACAGCTACGAACACGCATACAGCCCGGACGATTCGCGAGATTACGGGATGGTTCTTCGATTTCAATTTATACTATACGCAGGGGGACAAAGACAGAGGAAGTACAGATACAGTAGAAGAGACAACGACGACCGAGAAGTAACAGGGGAGAAAAACAAAAAAGGAAAACGTGTGGAAGAATGAATAAAATAAATCGAAAATATCGAAAGGACACACCAGCCACAGTTTGTTGGTGAAAGGGAGGGAAAGGGAAGCGACGCAATAGAAGGGAAAATACATCCCGAGACACCAGAAAAGAGGAGAATCGGTCAGAGGGAAGCGATGAGCATGTTGCGGTTTTTAAATGTGATTTCTCTCGTGTTTTTTTTTTTTGTATATTTCCCTCTTTTTATGATGAACAAAAATTAACTCATCAACTTTTTTCCGCATGCGAATAACTGCGTGATCCTGCATGAAAAATGCAGTTCCGGGAAAAGGTAATCACACGCGCGGACAAAACAATAAAAAACAAGCGCGTATGGAGGTCACACCCATAAAAGGATATTCACCTCCCTTTTACCAAAACATCGTTCATTGTGAAATTGCTCACGAAAGAAAAAAAAATACCAAGCGAAACAAAATGACTACAGTGTGCAATAATACTAACGAAACTGTAGGTGATGATTTTAGAAATCGAAACTGCAACCAATTGCTTCTGCAACGATCAAAGTGTGCCACGAGATGTATTTAATTAAAGAGGTTGCGAAAGACTAAATGAAGGAGTAGATAACAGACACGACCAACAAAACAACGCAGCGGAAGGCGAAAGGTTTATAAAAATGGAACAAAATCCAAAACACAAAAATATTACTTTTTCATCGGTCGTTGTAAAAATAAAAACAAAAACATGTTAAATCAATTAAATGCACAAAAAAGGTTAAAAAATCAGTAACATCATCATGCATGCACGCAGCAAGGGATATAAACAAACAAACAAAAACGGAAAAGCTAAATCACTAAACTAAACAAAAAGTGTGTTTTGTCTTTTTCTGCAAACACAGAAGAAGTTGAAATTTGGGAACTTGGAGAGAGATGCGGGAGTGTGGTGGTGGTGGCGGTAGTGCATTTATGTTGCTGTGTGTACAGAATTAGAGACAGAAAGAGTTGTCAAAGTGTGGGGAAAGAAACGAGGAAATATAGAACGGAAGGTCGAAACAAAAAAAAAGTGACAGTCCATTATAATGCACCCGCGTAAAATCGAAAAATTCAAGAGCGAAATGAAAATAAACATTGGAATCCTTGCCATGATCCTACCCTCATCCTTTCAGTGAGCTACCAGAAATATAAAATATTCGCTCTTTGAAGTCATGGTACTTTCACACTAATTCCCACCCATTGTTTGATTCGTACAGCACATAGTAATGTCTCTTAGTACGGATGATAATAACAGCCAGAGCCAAATCTTGCTTCTTACAAACGACACGGAGAGTTTCGTAGCAGAAAAGATGAAGGTTGGGAAATATTAAGGTGAAGCGATGGTGAACGACGTGTGTGTAAAATAATTTTGTCGGCGAATGATGAAAATGTTTAAACACCTGAGAAGTAGTAATGGGGAAGGAGAAAGGCGCACAGACACGCGCAAATTGCACAATCACACACACGCACACACACACACTTCTCACACAATCGTGACATGGTGGCAAAACGTTTTGTTTTTAAAAGATTACTTGAACAAAAAAGGAATGGCAAGGAAACAAGGATTGAAAGGGATATTTTATAGGTAAAAAAGGACTAAGAAGCGCAGCAAAATTCCGGGCAAGCAACGACGCTGCAGACACGACTCCTTCGCGCACAAACACACAACAACGCCGAAGAGGGGAAAGAACAGAGTACGGCGATAGACCGGAAGAAACACGGTTGTGATGGCAACAGCAATTATTAAAAACGACAAACGCAAGCATCCTCCACCACCACTAGACACTAAGAGCAATAGTAATATTATGGTAGATTCATCAGTTGTGCGGAAACAATCATGTTCTCACAATCGACATTAATAGGAGGACCGGGAGTTGGCAGCCTGTTGTGGCACAACAATTCCGTTCCAATCCACCAGCCGCATAACAGAGTGTGTGTGTGTATTTATAGTGTGTGAGTGGGTGTAATTGATGCAGCAAAAGCGGGCCCAGCCAGCCATCATAGCCCAGAGCGCAAAAAGTCTTTGGTGTTGGGTGGTGGGGTGTGTGTTTGTGTCTCAACAATCAATAGAAGCCCAAATAACAGCAACTAGAGCTTCTCGTGTCAACGACGCGCGCGAGACGAAAACGGAATTGTTTTAAGTTTACTTTTTAGAGCATGAAGGTGAAGGAAAGGGGTGCTGTTGGGCGGCGTTTTGTGTGGGGGAAGGAGGTTTGATGATTTTCGGAAGGCAACAACACACTGCAACACAAGCTCCAGGTTAAACCGAAAACTAATATGATAACGATGATTGGTGGGTGGTTGGTGGGTGGGTACACAACAGCATAAGTAAACGGAAGGTGATTAAGCATTTATGGGTTGTAAACAGGAACAGAGTCGGAGAGAGAAGAAAGGGGTTGGTGTGCGGTAAAAGTAAGCATTTATAAAAAAATATGGCAACAACATGGTTAAAGAGGGGCGGCAGGTCATTGGGTGTTTGGGGGAGAAGGTGAGGTGAGAGGTTGAGATCCTTCACAAAACACAATTACAATTGTTTTACGAACTAAATATAGAATGCATAGTAAAAACAGAAAAAAGTAACAAAACTAACTAAAACTAGACTAACTAGGGAAAATAAATAGATAGATAGGGGGTTTTACACAATATCTACGAATTACCGATATTGCAAACAGCTTAAGGGTAAGATAATTGTCACAACACTACACAATCACCAAGTTGCAATCTTTTTAAAAAAAACCCGTAGGCTCAATGTGTAACTAAAATCTATGCATATAATGTACTAAAAAAAGTGAGTGGTACACAATACAAAGAAAAACAAAGGTGAGGAGGTGATCAGGTTCTGGTTATAAAGTTAACGTTGTGAATTCACATTTTGGTACTGCAAAAGAATTCCCTGGCAAGTTCTTTGGTAAAACATATTTGTATGTAGCACATTTTTTTCCTTTTTGAACAAAATATAGCAGTGTAACGCGTAGAACAAGCAAGAGAAAACAACTGTGATGTCAAACGTTCCGTAAAAAGCGCATTAATCGTGTAAACACGATCATCCCTGGGGTAAGATTCGCTTCTAGCCAATACTCATAACCTTCTTCGTCCTTCTTCAGAAGGTGCTGGTGCTCCCCCGCTTGTGAATAATGAAACTCCGTGCAAAATGCATAACGCATTATTCATTTCATAAAGATTTCATTTCGCACATATTATCGTACGGTTCGCGGTTGGTGTGTTCCTTCTTCATTTGCTTCCCCCCCAACAAGTAAGATGATGGAGCAAAACCCATCACCGGATACCCGGGCACATTTTGCGGTCCATCGGACACTACACAGAAAAGGATACCGCGGCCACTCCTCGTGAGTGTTTTTCCTTACAATTCTCCTCATCTTCTCAACTCCATCGGCTAAAAATAACCACTCCGACATGAAGCAAACACCCCTGTTGCACTGTTGGGGTAAAATAACGTCATTTAAAACAGCGGAGGAGGAGGAGTTTGGCCACCTCGGTGTGCCGAAAGTGCATTCCTGCCGGCGGACAAAAGAGTGCAGGGAGTGAGTATTCACATTCCCCCAAAAGGAAACTCGTCCATCTCCAGTACCCACAACAGGGACGATGATATTGTGTATGAGACGGGCCACAGCGAATAATTGCATCCAAACACGCATCGGGCGAGAGATTGAAGGTGAATTACCACCGCTTAAAGGACAGGCGGTAACAAAAAACAATGCTGCTGGGAAGGTGGGATGGCAGTAATGTCACCGCCGTTAAAACACACACCTGTAGTAGCACACATTAACAACTACTAGGCGATGAAGGAAAGAAAACCATATAAATGGTGGCAAATGAATAATTGCACCACGCGAAGGAACGTCGTTGGCAAGTGATGATGCAGCTCTTAAAAAGAATAAAGCTTTCCGCCACTCCCGACCACAAAAAAGAAGCGAGAGTGGTGTTGCAAATTCCTAGTACATATTCTCATGCAGCAAACATACGCGATCACGCGTTCAGGTCATCGATGATGGACGTGTGCGGGGATTATAATAAGTAGCGCCGACAGAAGTAGAGGAGCAACCTTCTCCTCGCCAAGAAGAAGCTCGTAAATCGTCACATTTTCAAGCGACACGGAGGGAAGGAAGGGGAATGACCGAACCAAGGGACGGTC
>KE524954.1:129082-139769 GCA_000441895.2 Anopheles sinensis
AGCTCTTGACTGTCAAAAGTTTCTTGTATTTTTCTTTTGACGATTTGTCAAAATGCTCTACATGATCTAACCAGGGTAGCAGATTCATCATGGGGAGGACAGTAAATCCTCTATGAGCTAACCGTCTTTAACAAATCGTGCTTTTACCCCTAGGTTCATATTTAATTGACACCTCTACTGTTTGTATCATTGACAGCTAAGCAGCTCGTTTATATTACCTGATCGAGGACGATACTCAAGCCGGTTTGATCAAATGAAATGTATAAGCCTTGGGTGAAAGCTTTCACATGAAAGATTTCATGTTTTCTCACTTACCTACAGTCAATCCTCTCTACCTGAAACTTAAGCTGAAGGACTCCGTCTACTCCAATATTTCTTTCAATTTGGTGTACAATAATACTAAGATTAGCGACGTAACAATTAGCCAATGGCTGTTGTACGGAACCTAATGGTATTATTCTTGAACGATTATAATTTAGATTCCGCACTTGTTTTTCGCACTTTTTGTAAACCTCACTCAGCAAATACGTTATTACTTCATGTGTGCCGCCTGTTTTTGCCTTTGACTGTAAGAAACACGTTCCGGACACCAACTGGAACAAAATCAACCCAACGAACATAATATTCTGCAGATAAACGCATTACACTTGGGCGTTACGGAACGTCACTCCGAAGGCAAACAAAGGTAGCCTACCTGTCAAAATTTTTCTTGTTCTTCGGTCGGTGTTTTCAAAATGCATGCAATGAAGGTACCAGTATACTAGACTGCCTTTGAGCCGGTGCATTAAGGAAGTAGTGATGAAATCAAAAAACCAAAACAAAAAATTCCTCTACCAACACATGGACACCAGCTTCCTCTCTTTCTTTCTCACTAGTTGGTGTGTATCTCTCCCACTCCACTTTGGAGCACGCGTACACAAGCGAACATATTTTTCCCGTTTTTATCCTCATCATGCAACCGTAGTTGAAGAGTCGGAAACGATAAACATACTTTCAGAGAGTGCCCATCATCAGGAGTAAACAAATGGGAAAAGGCACAATTTGTGCAATAAGATGCGCCTTTACCAACACAAAAACACACACACACACACACACACACACACACACACACACACACACATTAAATGCATGCGCAACGACCTGCAAAAAATAGAATAAGGTATGAAGCGAAAAAAGCGACAACCGCGCAATCCTCGCATACAGGCACGTGCACGAAATGGGGAGCAAAGGAAAAAAAATAAACAAACAAACAAAACTCTCAGCCTTTTGCTCTCTTTTCCCGCACCTTGTCATCTTGCTTCTCCCTTTTGCCCCACGTGAAACGGGCCGTTCGCTCTCTTTCCCACCCGACTGGCATACTTTCGGTCTCTATTTCATCTGCTCCCCCACACTTCGTTCATCTCTTTCCATTCCTTCCGATGACTTTCCGCGTGATCTTTCCACACTGCGCCATCATCGTTCTCGCTATCTCACACAGTGTGTGTTTTGTGCGAAGGGGCGGTAATAATAAAACCGCTCACAAGAGATTGAACGCACGCTTCTTCTGCTTTCTGTTGTGGGGGCGGAAAGAAAGGGGGAGGGAAGAGGAGCAACAAACAGCAGCATTCGCTCTCGTTCTCGTTTCTCTTTCCGACTCGACGACGGCGCGTGCTGAGAAAAAGTGTCGCTGTGTTGCTTCACCCTCCGTTCGGTTGCCCGGTTAAAGAGACGGAAAGAGAAACGTCGAGGACGACGACGTTGGTGTGTGGTGGGCGGTGGCGGTGGCAATCCTCCTCTCCTCTCGAGGACACAACGAGGACGTCGGCGACGGGGGGACAGAGCAGGAGCCGGAGCATCGCGCCAGTAACGTCTGCTAGCTAGGCGAACTTTATTTCATCTAATCAGCAACTCTCGGCCGTACCGTTGCTGCGTGTGGTGCTCGGTCGCCACTACTAGTCAGAGCAGTTCGCGCGGTCTCTAGGAGCGCCTCTAGTCTCTAGCCTCCTGTTCTAGGGCGCCGGGCGGGAAATAGGAAACACAGCGAAGGGTACACGACTCTAGCGGCACCACAGTGGGTTGGTATAGTGTAGTGAAGGTGGGTTGGTGGTGGTGGTGGTGGTGGTGGTAGGCGAAAGCGAAATTATTCTTCACCGTTTTCCTCCCCCCCGCCGCATCCGTCGGTGAGGCGGAATGTGTGCCACTTTGGGGAGGGCAGTTATAACAACAACGGCCCGTCGCAGATAAAGCACACACGACGGCGGCCCCCGGTGAACGAACGTGGCGGTTTTCTTTTAACGTTCGGTTCTGCACCACAACGGACGTGCGCTTAGGCGAGAAACGGGTTTGAAAAAACATACACGCACGAGAATAGAACGCACACGCGTTGCGCAAAAATCGAACCACGGATTTCCACGGTGCATCCCATCCGGGGAGCTGCACCGTAAGCCGTATAAAGGTGAAAACACAAGGCTGTGTTACCTTTCGGTCACAGTAGGCGCAGGTGAGAAAAGCAAAGGAAAAATTGCACCGCCATTGTGCGGACGTAAAGCAAAAATCCAAATAAAAATAAAACCGTGCCATTTAGTGACAAAGTTGCGACGAAAAGAAACGTCGGAAGAAAACGTGACAGTGCGCGCGCTTGTGTGTGTGTGTGTGTGTGTGAGTGGGGTGGTATTTTTGCGTTTTCTGAACAGCGATGCAACTTTCGGTCAACAGCTTTTTTACAGGTGCATTATTTGTCTTATTTTAGTCTCTTTCGTTCGTTCCCCATTCTTTGTCGTCCACCCAATGGTCCGAACCCATTTGGCGCCTTCGAAGAAAAAAGGGAACGGAATCGGTAGTGGAAGTTTGCAACACAATGGAATGGTGATAGTAGCCACACCGCTTCCCGTTAGTATCGTTTGTCGTCGACGGCCTCCTTATCATCGGCACTCGATGACGATGTGCCTGTGAGTCTGTGAAGTGAGAAATAAACAACAAAAAAGACGACGCAAACGGCGAACGAAGCGAGTCCGGTAATCTCGCGCCGCGCACGGGGTCAGCAAAAGGACGAACGAACGAACGAATGAACGAAGGTGTGGAGAAGAAGAGACACACCAACACCCAACCCTTTGTGGGGGATAGAAATTGAGTCGATGAAACAATCGCGCGCGCACACAACGAACGTTTGGCGCTTGAAAAACGACGACGAAGACGACGCAGACGACAACGATCCAGCGAAGAACGGTGGATGAAGACAGTTGTGCAAACAATTGTGCTCCGCTCGGCAACGGAATCTTAGTAGTCCGAATCGTACGGTCGGTGAAAAACTGTTTCCCGTTCGCGTGTGTGCAGCAAAAAGCATCCATTCGGTGTAAATTTCATCGCTAAAAGGTTGCTTAGTGTTTGCCAAGTTTTTAAGTGTACTCCTTACTCTCGGTTCTTTAAAAGTTCGTAACGATGGTAAAGTGAAACTTTTGCTTCGAACGAGGTTTTACTTTCCTTCGGTCGGCAACTACCGCTTGTAGTAGGCGTTGCTGTGCGTGAGCAAATTCTTGCTGCTTCGTTCGTTCGCAAGTAACGCTGGAAGATTGCTGCTTATTTCCCTTCTATTACTTCTGTGGTTCCTTTGTTTCCTAAGCAACACCGAACCACCAACGTCTTCGAAAATCCGCTGTGGAAGTGGCCAAGTGTTGTAGCGATGCGAGCTAGAGAGATAACAACTACACTACAGTGTGTTTGTTTGTTTCCCTTCCCTCCATGTATCTCCCTCGCTTTAAGGTGCCGGTGTGGGGGGTGCGTAAACGTATAATAAACGGAATAAATTTTTATTGGTCGTGGTCAATCGTATTCCGTCCGAGTTCAACCCCGGACTGGGGGGTAGGCTGCGCCTATTGACGAAGCTAGAAGACGAGAAACGAGAAGTCGAATCCAGCGATGTGGTGGTAGTAAAACCGCAGCATCCTTGGATCCGATCCTCATCTCCTTCCACGTCGATTTATCTTGTCCCTCGGCCAGGGGCCAAAGTGCTGGCAACGAAAGTGAAGTGAGTGTGCGTGCGTGGAAAACACAATTTAGTTTGCCACTGCTAGAGCATTCTCCGCAGTTTTCATTTTATTGCTATCTTCCGCCGCGGAATAGAAGCAAAACAGCGGACGGGTTCGGTGAAGTGTGTTTAAAATAGGGCAAAAGTGTGCGGTCTAAGTGCGTGTGTGTTGATCACCACACATGCACCTCCATTGTGTGTGTGTGTCTGTTGGGCCGTGTCTTATTTTCGCTTTCATAGTAGTGTCTCTCGCAGCAGCCCGTTTAGTGCGCGTGCTACTTAGATGTATCAAACGCGAAACAAGCAAAACAACCCGACGAATGCTGTGCGCGGAGCTAAAAGCAAAACCGTCAAGTGAAGGAGTGAAAAAGGGTGAACGTCACTATCCCAGCCACGGTTCTTAGTAACGCGGGCTGACGTAACGCGTGGTAACGTGCGTGTGTGCACTAAAACGAGTCGAAAAAGTCGAGTGCGAACGGTGCGATTGGTCCAGCCTTGGTGGATGTGTGTGTGCGTGTTTATGACAGGCAAGACGCGTTCTACTAAGCCTGCTACTGCGCATACTAAACTCGCCTACCAATTATCAATCAGGCGTAACGGAGAATCTGTTTTTGTCGACCAGCTTTTGTCAATCAACGATGGATTCGCGGAATCTTGTCCATATGCTCGTTGAACTGTACCATCGCATGCTGTAGAAAGGTGTCTGCAAGATACATAAATAGCGGGTGAGTAACACAAGAAATGCATAATGGGATGGGAAATGTAATCTTTGATAAGCGCCCGAGAAAAAAATGGGTAGGAGTCTATGATAAACGGTCAATTTACTGTACAAACTGTTGGAATAACAAGCACGAAGTTTGCGTTTAAAAAGGTGTCTAACAAAAACTGGTATCCAAAACCGTAAACAATCTATAATAGATTCACATAAAGAATTGAGTAGGAGAATGAAAATAATTTTTAACTCTTTGACGTTCGCAAAATTCGTCAGTTGACATCGGTTAAGTGTAACCATCAAAATCTGAACTTTTAAGATGAAGCAATGCAATACTAGTATATGTGGAATAAAAAAGCTAAAGATCGAATGGTTTTGCTAAACAAATTGTGATGTTGTATGACACTTTACTGTGCTAGCTCCAGCACGGCACAAGAAACTGTAAGGTACATCAAAAAGTGTTACTTGACCCAACGTTACTTGTAGTGCGTTTAATAGTTAAATGTGTCCGAGCGGTAGCACAAGTTTTAATCCATTTAACTCATATGAAATATTCTTATTTATGGTCTTTATTGATGATCCATTTATACATAGCAATTTCATGTTAGACGATTTATGCAATTTTGTTTTCGATATTTTTCCGCCGCTGCAATTTTATTTTCAAATAGCACACGTCATAAAAGATGGGTCAACTTATCCTATCAACCAAGAACGTTTAGTTTTGAATGTTCAAAACTTTGCAGTACAAAAGTCTCTGCACACTTGAATGTTTTTGGATGTTGGGAATCATTTTGGTTTTGAAGAGTTACACTGGCTTATAGCACATTGAGTGTGAACAGGTGCAATTCTCGCTTAAGGACGCAGAAATTGGTAAACTGTGTTATTTAATCAGTTTTTTGTGTTGAAAAAATCTTGTATCATTTCTACAGCAAGCAACACTGATGGAGGGTCAATTGTCGTAGATACTTTGGTTGTTAAAAGCGCCATATCTACAACACGCTGTTTTATGGGATCGAACAGAAAAGAGGTTCTTTCACCTTCAAACGGGGCAGTTTAATATTTTGCAAAACGGCGGGAGAAGGGAAGACACTTTCCAAAACAGTACCGTAAGGTAAGGTTTTGAATAAAACCCACTATCATCGTCCCCCGATACTGATGCCGCCCTTTAGAGCAGGGGTCGGCATGCGTTTCGTGAAAAGGGCCAGATGATGGAAAAGAACTCGCAAGTTCGGGCCAGATACCTTAAACCATGGCTTAATGTGTTGAAAATAATATTAAACCCTTTTTAACTCCAGTATCTTTTTTTAAATAGTAAAGTTACATAAAACTGTGTTATAAAATGAAATATTTGACCTTTATACCTTTTACTATTTGAACCATGTGGCCTTATGTTTGTTGAATTATGTACTTTTCCAACATACAACTCTTGGTTCATTGTACCGTAAAATAATTTTTTCTTTACTGTAAATTAATCCTCTACTCAAATATCGAGGTTTTATGGAACCTTTTGAATATTGTGTTTGCCATTGGAGAACTCGTTCAACAATTTCAACGTGCATTTTTCGGGAAACAACATAAGTGATATTGTGAACAAATCCGTCAAGAATTGAGATTTTTTTCATATGTTGCACTAAAATTTACTTAAGGGCCGGATAAAATCAGTTTGCGGGCCGGATTTGGCCCGCGGGCCGGACTTTGCCGACCCCTGCTTTAGAGGATACCCACCGGGGACAGCGGGGGTGTGTGTGTGCTGGTGGTTGGGTTAGGTGGCCCGAAAAAGCGGGCAGTCAGCAACAGAAACTAAACCCATGCAGCGAGTAGCGATTCGGAGAAAAGCGGCCACCCTCTTCTGGAAGCAGGAAAACGGGAGGGCTGGCTGGTTGTTGTCCCGGGAAATGGGAACCCGGCGCGCGGTGGTTGACGGTGTGTACAAAGAAAACAGGCTAAAAATCAATATTTTATGGGCAAACAGCGAAACAGAGCGAACGGGAAATGTGGTCCACCGAAGGCCACGTTCGAGTTCGAGCGAGTGAGCGATCCGAATGGAACGAACGAAAGAACGAACGAACAAACAACACAGTTCGCTTTTCCACCGCAGAAGAGAACGCACAAGAAAAATGGGAAGAAAGGCAAAAACGGTGAATTTCCATTTCCATACGCGCTTTATGTGTGTGTGTGTGTGCCGTTTATGTGTGATTTTCCTGCCAGCAGCTGTTGTTGATGCTGTTGTTCGTCAGGTCGGTGGAAAATCGGTACCAACGGGCGCGCGAAGGGCAACAAGCAAGAGGAGAACGCGACGAACCATGGTGGAAAAAGCAAAATGAGAAAAGCAATTTCTATGAAAAGCCGAGAAGAGAATAAGCGGCACATACATAATACTGAAGGAAAATGTTGCGCCATTCGGAAAACTCAGGGGGTGGTTTGGCGGGGAGCGTAAGCGCGGGGGAAAAAGGACTAAGAATAGGAAAATGGGGAGCTCTCGGGTATGTGCTTTCGACATACACACGCACACATATACACTCGCACGCACACGAAACATTCCTTCCGCGAAGGGCAGAAGAGTGGAAAATGTCAGTGAGCCGGTGATGGAAATAGGAAGTAGGAAGCAGGAGCGAAATACACAGAAAGTAGGAACTGCGAAGCTCGTGGAGCGGAGGCTTTTATCCACTTTCATCGCACCAGGGTGTACAATGGAAGGTAACGGAGGAATGGTACTCAGCGGTAAAGGGCAAGGCGTGGAAATGGTGGTTGGATGGAGGGTAAAGACGACGGCAATAAAGGAGCGCGAAGGAACTGTTGCAAAGGGCCACGGGGCGACGGGGCAGTGGAATGTGTGCAGCGGGTAAAGAGATTGCGTCAAATGCAACAACGAAATGAAACGAGAACAGGGAAAAGGGGGAGGTGAAAATTCCGGCACGGGAGAAAGTGTGGAGCGAAAGGAAGACACGAATAAAGAACCGCGTGCGAACAAGCGAAAGCTAGCGATTGAGAATATCCCGACGAAAAGAGAAGGAACAAGAATATGCGGCCGGAATGGATACATACAGTGCGTGCCCAATTTTGTATACAGAAGGTTTTCAAAGCTGATCTGATAATAAGAAGGTATACATTTTTGTCAGCTGGAAGATCTTGTGTAGTTAGTATACGATGCTTACATAAAACATTTGTAACAATAATGGCTACGATTATACATTCACAAATAATTGGTTGTTTATAGCCTAATCATTTAAGAACCCTTGTTGAAGCCCGATTAAGACCAACTAACAAAATTGCTCTTATCAGGCCCTGATCATGGTATCTCCATCCAGTAGCGTAAACTGGATTAGGTGGAAATTTGACCAGCGGTTGTCAGGTATTTGGAAACTGTCATAGATCCTAACTGTAATAACATTTTACGGCTGGACTGGTCTTCTGGAACCCATACCATGAAAAAACATCAAAAAGGAGTGTCGAACTTAACATTTGGCTGTCAAAATTATGACTTTTTTCGCTCTGTCTATCATTACGACGTTTGTTGACGGATTATTCGAGTGTTTTTTACACATGCTTCGCCAGAAGATCTGTGAAGATGTATTGGGAAAAGAAGACCATTATTATTCATTCTGAGTATGCTCTAATATTGACCGCAAAGTCAGACGAGTTTTCCAGGTGTCGGATCCCTTTGTCACTTTCCCTTTTGCACAGTGTAGTTCTTTTAACGTGTTTTGTCAACACCTTGTAGTCCGCAGTCTACACTGTGAAGAAGTTAAAAACGTACTGATTGACACCCAAGCACATTATTTTAGAGTAAGGACAGTTTTGAAGTGTTTTGTTTCGAAGTTCAACTGACGGGAACATTTAGCGACTGTGCGAAAAACTTAATTTGGAGCGTTTATTGGGCGCCTAATTATAACGTGAAATGTTGCTATCATTTATAATGGGTTCTATTTGCCCATGTAGGATTCGTAATGTGTGAAAGGCTTCTTTTGTTATGCTACTTTTTGATAATGTCTTAAACACGGTTTTGATGTGGTAAAGATTCCTCTTGCCTGAAGGCACCCACTGTTTAGCCCTTTGGTGGTGGCAAAAACGGTACCGCACTGTGTTTTTCGACCGGGGCCTTGCGGCGGAGTTTCTTAAACGGCGAAAGAAAACAGGAAGATGAAAATGTGCTTTCCATCGGGGTGCTCATTTTCCAACTGAAATTTTCCCGAAACGTGGAAAACACTTTTCCCTGCCCTGCCTCGCGTGTCCTCCATCATCCTCCTAGAGGTTGGCCCATACGTGGAAAAGAAGCCCCGCGCGAAGGTGAGGAAGAAAATTAGGAAATACACATTTTCATTTGCTTCCATCCCGCCGCGTTCGTTCACGTTTGTATTCCCCTTGTCCTTCACCATGCTTCATGCCTGTGGTCTCTCGCCCTCTCTCCTTCTCTCGATCTCTAAGTCTCGTTTGGCTTTCCTTCACCCATTCGTGTGTTCTCTTGCGCGCGCCCACTGAAGACACCGTTGGGAGGGCTAGAGAAGTGTCCGATTTTTCCGTCTCTCTGGCAAGCAACCGAAATAACACAGCTTTTCCTTCTTGCCTTCCTTCAGCTTTTCCTCCGCTTCAGCGGCTCCAACCGTGTTCCACTTTTTTACGCTGCTGTGTCTTTTCGTTTTCCTCTTTCCCGCAGTTCTGCGGCTCCATTCTGCTGTATCCCTATCCCGTTCTTTTCCATCTCTTCCTATCGTAATGTAATCGCACCTCAGACGTCTTTCCGTCCACTCCCATTTTCCCATTTTCCTCCTTTTGTTCTGTTGTCCCTCGTTCTGACCCCCGGGACCGGTAGGTGGAGGAGATCACCTTGTTACTTCCTTTGGTTTTCGTTCAGTTTTCCTCGTACACATTCCGCGGAATATGGATCCGCGGTGCCCTTCGCCGTTTGCCACAACCTTCCCTGTTGCCCTTCCCTTCCGGTCAGGTTCCGCGCATTTAAGCGCGTGTCCTCCTTAGTCGCCGCTGTTTACTTCGATTTTTGCTCCCGAGGGCATTTTTCCCTTTTTTGTTCCACCACAACCCACCCACTCACAACACCTCGTTCCATTTCCTTTTAGTGCTTTCTTTCGATGTTGTCTTCGGTTGGGAGTGGGTGGAAAGATTAATATATATGTAGCTAAACATGTGTGTCTGTTTGTGGGGATATATGTGTGCATGTTTGTGTCACTGCTCCATCGTTGCTCGTTGTGCGCTTTGAACAAGCACGTTTCCACACATTTGTTTCTGCGCGCCTTCCACCTACGCTTTTCCTTTGTTTGTCGTCCTTCTGAGGGTTTTGTTTTCTGCTTTTCTTCTACTTGCAACCTTTGCAAACGTCTCTTGGTAACCAGCGACCACCTCACTCTTTGGCCTAGGGTGTTGTCCCTCGTTGTTGTTATTGTTTTTTCGCGTTATATATTCGCGCACCGTGGACACAATAAGCCGGAGTTTTTTTTATAAAAATATTTTCCTTCTTGTTGTATCGTTGTTGTACCGTTTAATCCGTTTCGTTTCCGTTGCCTTGTGTGTTTGTTAGTTGCGCCTTATTGGTGATTCTTTCGTTCTGCTCCGTCATCCAACTAAAATGCTGCCCTTTTTCGTTCGTTTGCCGAGGCCACCATGGTTGCCATGGGGCGGCTTTCTTTGGCAAGAGGTTTTCCTTTGCGCAAGGTAATCGGTACGAGTTACCACCGGGGAGGGAAGGTAGTTTTAGCATGTTGAAATAACACTAAAGTTCGCCTATTTGCTGTCAAAAGGCTTTTCCAGTGCGGTATGCTTAAGTACCAGGAACAGTAACAAGCAAACGGAAGGTTACTTTGCCATTCGTTGAACTAACCTGTGTGAAGGTTGAACATTGATCTGTAGACCGATGGAAAAGTCTATGCGAATAATAAAGCGCCTAACTGCACTGAGCAATCGCTTAAATTTTGTTAAAGCTACTCACATATTTCAGAGCACTATAAAATGTAAATGGT
>KE524955.1:0-18345 GCA_000441895.2 Anopheles sinensis
ATAAGATGCGATTAAGCGCAACGCGGGATAAGATAAGATAAACGCGCGTAACGGTATCGTCCCACGATGTATGTTGGGATTAAGTGAATACATCCAAATATCTCCCTGATCCTTGGGTAAACTTTATTTTTGCTCACACATATCATACATAAAGCTGCTACGCTGCTTGTTAACATTAGCATGGGGAAAGATATAGAAAAATGCTTATGATTCGCAAGAATCTTGCGAGTGTAATCTATAGTAAATAGACTAACGATACCCTTATTTTTTTTTTTTAAAATTACAATGTATTCCATTTTTTTGGATCTGCTTCAAAATTTTTATATAGAAAGATCTACTACAACTCCAACATCAACAAATTCACAAATTTAAATTTTGTATGTAGAAAAATCTACAACAAATCCAACATCAACAAAGTACAGTGCAACAGAGAGACGCGTGCTGACACTGGCCACAATGTGCCGTACGATAGAAACACAAGGATGTCAAGTCACATAAGAAGAGAAGGAGAATAAAAGTGATTATACGTATTTGAATTATACAGTACGTTTTAGAAACAGAAATTGTAAATGCACAGTAGAAAATAATTACTACCCGTGAATAGCCATATACCACGTCAATCAAACACGTTTAAAATTAAAATCGAATTTCATAATCAAAGATAATAAAAGCTCTACTTTGTAGTTCGGGTTACAAGGCGGATGTTGGTTGACATTATTTCATCTCAGATGAGCTATCAGTGCGTCATCCATAACATCCAGTGACGCATTAAACACACCTTATTTGTATTCCCACAAGTACTCGTTTCGAGGAACCATTCTCGCTAAGGAAGGGTGGATCTTTTGACGTAAACTGTAAATTCAAGCCAGCAACGAAACTTTTGAAATCGGTAGCGTCTTTCTCCGATTATAGTGTGTGCCATTCAGACTCAAAAGCCATTTTCTGTGAGCAAATCATTGCTCAGTGCATTAAACACATAAGTAATAGCAAGTCTCCGCTTTAAATAATTTGATTACTATAAACTTAACTCTAAGATGAAAACTAAAAACTAAAGTTAGCAATAACCAAAATATAACAAAAGAAGCGAAATATATGTACTTAGCGACCAGTGGAACTTTTCTTGATGGGTCCATCGTAACAGTAAATACTAATGTTAGAATTTGTATCCAGTTTTGAGTTAGATAATCGTTAATCAGCGATTTAAAACATAACTCAATTAAAACATGTGGAATAAACGTCTCGTATATATTAGGCATAAAAACATAAATCAATTCGTACATATGTGTTTTCCGAACAAAGCAAATAAATATTTCCGATTATGTTTAGTTTCACAAATCACAGTGTTTATTCATAAACACACACAGTGTTGTACACTTTAAACATTTATTCTGTTGACTCATATAGTTTATCATTGCCTTCTAGTGTTAGTAACTTACATTTCGATTTTTAAAAGTTATAGGTTTTTTGTTTATTCACTTGAATTGATAAACCAATCAAATTATCAAACAAATATTTAAATTAAAAAAAATAGTTTTTTCTTTTATAAAATTGTTTTCTACACAAACGTTCCTGGTTTTATCATCGACATTTTATGTTCATCACCACCAAAGAAACTTTCAAATGGAAGTGAAATGAAAACGAAATGAAATTTGTTTTTTTGAGTGAGAAATGCAAGGAAAAAACTTATCCATTCGTGTGATGAATTCAGGCCAAACTGTGGCTAATAATGCCTACAGCGCATTCCATCACTTAAAATAAACTTACAGGCTTTCCAGAATAAATTGAAGAATATTCCTCGCATATGTGGTTAGTTGCTTCGCTAAAACAATGCTTCGATCATCATTCATTCTCATCCTATCTCTTGTGAAGGATTAACACACTAACATCCATGCGAATCTAATGAATCAACATGAATGCAACTAACGTTCACATAAAAGTCGAAAAGCCAATTATCTTCTTTTCACCACGCTATGCTTTAAGCTACGTTTTGGAGTTACACATCAAGAACTTGTAAAACTTCCGTGGACGTAATCACAAAAAGCACTCATCATCGCCACCGAAAACGGAGCCGCTAATTGAATCGCAATAACACCGGAAACTGCACCCGACTTTCGTTCTGATCCAATCCGAAACTCACATTGTACCGCTCGGACACTCCAGGCACAATTGCCGCCCGGTATTGATCAAGGACCGACGCCCGACGACGTGTCCTTTTGCTTTGCACCGCAGGTTGACTCAGCATAAGCCCGACCGCCAGCAGTGTTGCGCCACGTCAGGACACTCGTGCCTGTTGCCATCCAGGCCCCATCCTACCTGGCCAGCCAGTGGTAAAATGGGATAATTGTCGCACAGGGATTGGCTGCGATAGCGCACGTTACATAGGTACGGAAATGCGTACGTATGAGGAGCACGCGATATTTGACCACCGTGGGACCACAGTGACCACAAACCGCGGCCGACGGCGAAAAGAGAATACTACCAACCTACCCCAACGTCGTTTATGATTCATTACAATAGCTAGCTACTATTAATAATATGATTATTTTACTACGACAAACGATGACGGTGGAATTGATTTAGAAGGTTCGTCTATTTGCGGTTTAAGAGAACAGAATTATTCATGTACTGTTAGCGGATGAAGAATGTAGAGAATTGCAGGTTCTTTTCTAATATCAAGGAAAAAAAAAACAAACAGGTAAATATTCATAAAGCTCATGTCATTCTACTATGCAATTCGAAAGTCATAAGAACAATGGATGTTAAACATCAGTATTGATTACATAAAACAAACTACAAATCAAGTGCACTTACAGCAATTGAAGAGAGCACTCTAGAGGCAACTGGCAGCGAAAAATAAAAGACTAGACTTGACGATTGCCTTATGCCATGAAACGACCGTGATAGTGATTGATGAGCTAAGCAAACATTACATTATTTTTGTATGTGATACGCACGCGGAAAAAATAAATCCTTCTGATCGCTGCCCGTTACTAAAACACAAAGATAAAAATCTTCCACCGGTATTAGATAGCAGATGTACGATTTTCGTAATAAGTATATAGCGATACATAACGAAAAACGAACATCTGTTCATGAATGTGAAGCATTGTCACTTGTCAATGCACAGTGAACGTCATCTTCATGTTGAACAACTTTCGTCAATATGTTTACAAATTGTAGTACGCACCCTTGTTTAGTGCACAATCAACCGGTTGAGTCAGTCTTTTGAGTGTAACCCAACTCATGCGAAAAGATTGTATTGGCCAATCGAAAGAAATTAACTAGAATGAATAATTAAATTGCATTTAATTTATTAATTTTTGATTGCATGCTTAAAATTTCAAGGAATTCTAGTCATGCGGTATTCATAAAATAATTTTATAGTTCAGTTTTTTTGCCTACTATTTCAGTTTTACTAATTCTTAGTCACAGTTTTTAGATAAAGGTTGCTGGAATGTAAAAGCTTATCACACAAATTTAAGAAAAACAAATTTTGAAATATATACCCAGCTTTTGGTAAGAATGTATGCTTTATAACTAAAATTATTATGAAGGGATGGTTTCCTGCTTGTCCAATTTTTTTTACTGATTTTCTCATCCTCTATTTCAAATCTAGAATCGGAATCACGGAATGTTCAAGCCTTCGTAAAACAAAAGGAATCAAAATGTATGCCCTGTTGGTGAATTCTAATTTGTTTTTGCTGCTCGTAATGAGAGGTAATCCTCCAGTAATTTAGGACAGAACAATGTCATCAAACAAATCGCTGTATTAGCCGAAAATGGCTTGAATTTGGCAAAAATGGCAAATTTTTGGGTTCTTTTTTTCCTACTTACTAACACAATAAAATAAAGAAAACGACATAGTGATGGCTGCATGTAACAAGTCTTCGAATCATCTTGCTGTACACCCTCTTATCGCGCATTACTATCAAAACATTTGATTTTACAAGATTGGAACCACCGCGAAAATAAATCAACAGTGTTTCTAGTTTGCTATTATAATTAATCTGATTGATCTTGGTCTTTACGGCGCGTAGAAAGTCAGATGTTTGAAATGCCATTGATGAAACGGAAACACACGTCGTTTTCAACAGAAAGGCGTACCATTTGATGATACCAACTGATGCAATTGGCAACACATTGGCTAATATTGGAGGTGTACAATAGCCAGAGCATTTACTGAGTCTTTGAAGAAACTCATTGAGTTACGATAAATTGCATCACTACTTCCGATTCTAGGTGGCATAAGTAAATTAATTCACATGGTGAGTATACTTAATACAGTCTCATTACGCGCGCTAATTGGTATGAAGGTGCCAGCAAAAAGGTACTTCACCCATTGCCAACAACACGGTTCCTCCTTTCGAGCGTATGAGGTACTTCCCCTTTAGTTCGGGAAAAACGTACCCGACGTGGGATACGTTACTTCCCGATTACGGGGATTTACGGGAAGGAAAATGGTTTAGAACGAAGGAGAAAACGTTGGAACGAATCCACTACCGGAATTTGTATAAAAGACGAAAGGTTCACTACAGTGATGAACCAATCGTTGCTCAACCTGACAGAGCTGACATCTGTCCTTAGCGTATCATACCTCAATTTTTTAGCAATCCTCCTTATTAACTACCAACAATAATGAAGTGTACGTCGATCGTTTTGACCGTTGCCGTCGTTTTGGCGGTGACGCTGAACGACAACGCCTCGGCGGAAGCTCCCGTGGAACATCAGCACCAACCGGATGGTTCTCTACCTCTAGAATCCAATGCAGCCCTCAACACTCTCTGTAAGTATCACCTCAATACCAGTATGTTTGCCAAACAGATCAATAATTAAATCGCATTTGTTTAGTTGATGAACTCCCGGAAGAGACGCACCATGCTGCGGTAGAGAACTATCGAGCGAAGCGGGCAACCTGCGACCTAGCCAGTGGATTCGGAGTTGGTAGCTCTCTGTGTGCCGCGCACTGCATCGCCAAGCGCTACCGTGGTGGATACTGTAATCGGAAGCGTGTTTGTGTCTGCCGGAAGTGAATTTACCCAAAAACGCTCTAAGAACTTGGCAAGCGGTCTCTGTAAATCTATTGTGACGGTCCAAGTGCCAGCTAATATGAACATATCCCACCGAAAAATAAGCCGATAAATACAAAGTGTGAACAACAACCAAATTATGTCGTTGAGCTATGCTCCTTAGAAGCAACAGTAAGAAAAGCTCATAGTTATAATTATAGGAATGCTTAGAGGAAAAGGAGAAGAGTTCCGACAGCACAGCTTGTACGACAGCACAATAAGTTTAATACATGTTTTAAATGGCAATAACATCGATTTAATGATTTGTTGAAACCATTGCTCGAATTTGACAAAATATATAAATCTATTTTACATACTATACTCATAATGGATTAATGTATTTAAGTAACTAATCCATAGTTCTAGTTTATTGAATCTGAAAAAAGTATGGTTCCTAACTTTCTACTTTTTAAAAACGTTAAAAAAATACTTTCTATTAAACATGGAGCAGTACAGTACATCGTCAAATTAGGTTAAAATGTAGTTATTACCTGTACCAATACTGTACATTTTATGTTTCAGTTTCTGGCCGCCTGGCCTTATATGACCGTCTATCTATAATTTACCGTATTTCTTCGGTCACAGTAACTCTCTACGGAGAGAGGCCTAGTCCCACTTGAGGATGTTGAGCCAATTAAGAAGAAGAAAATAAAATGTATTCTTTAACATAGCTGACTAGTATGCGAAAATAAAGATAGTAGCAACAGTTGTTATAGGAAAGGTTCATTGAAATTTTAAGGTAAATATTAATTTTAGCACATACTTTTTCGAAACTATATGAAACATTTTATGGAATCGCACCATTAAATCATTAGAAAATGTAAATAATTCTTACAATCGTTCTCAACAATTAAACTTCTTATGTTTTTCAATAAAACTTATATCTTATAAACTATGTGGAATTTTCAAATGTTTCATTTTTCATAGCTCTTTTCTTTGGCTCTGTAATCGATGCTTTCTTTTTTGTTAGTTGTCATTTAAACATCTTCTCTTCGGAATAACGACTGTCTTTGGCAATGTCTGCCCATAAATGGTTTGCTACATAGTTTCCATTTCTCGGTTGAGATTCGAAATCACGCCATAATGCTGATGGACCGACTTTATTCCGCTAAAATATATCTTGTGTTAAATTATGTGCATTACAGCGTGAAATCAACAGCCATGACATAATTTGAATACCCGAATGTGTTACTGCCAGTACGTGCCTCCTCAATTGCTTCGAAAATTTCGAAAGTAAGCACAACGACAAATATGTACCACCAAAAAGCACAGCGAACAAAGACGAATATTGTAGCTGTGCTGAAGACGTCGACAAATTTGTTTACATCTGCATTTGTTTCGAATAGAGAGAACAGAAACAAAACCCTTGCAGCCAACAGTATGAAGCAAAGTGTGAGTACGCGGACAAATTTTGGTTTCTAGGCCCGTTGGCGATATTGACTTACAAAGTATTGAAATTTAAAGTCATAAACATAATTCAAAGAGGGAAAATAACTTCCAGTCTGCAAAGAGGAGAAAGGCGATAATAAACATGTGAAAGGCCACTCGAAACAATCCCGCGATTCTCAAAGTCTTGAGTTCTAGCCATTACATGCAAAGTTTTCTAAGGAACAGAGCACGCTCAGTTGTGGTTCTTATGTGACCAACAACGACGGATCTGGTTGGATATAATTTTAAAATAGACCAAACACACGCGGGGGGTCTTACGACTTTGTAACAAATTTGTTTCGTTTCGTTTTACGTAGCATGCAGGATGCAATCGATGGGTCGGTTTAACATTTTTCCCAGAACGACCCGTTATCCTAGAATCTTTACACTTGATACGCTTGAGGACCTGCGGCCTGGAAGAAGGAGTCGGAAAAGAATGTCTAAAGTTTCCCACATCTGGTTGCAATAACAGGCCGAGGTAAGCATGAAAGAGGAGGGGCGTACAAGTTCAAGTGGCAATGGTTATATGCTATTGCAAAGCCTTTGCCGAACTTACAGGCACCGAAAAGCGCTGCATAAACCGAAACCCTCGTTTTAACAAACGCACAGATTCTTTTTTCACGCATTACTCTCTCGTCAGGGTCCTTTTAGGCACAGAAATCGAACGGCATGTCGAAGACTTTATTTAACTACGAAAAGAAATCGGACTATGGAAATGTCAGCGCGAGAAAAGTTGAAAAGTTAGCTATGATGGGAAATTAAACGCAACTGCAACCGAAGACCAATGCAGTTAGGTTTATCATAACACAAGCCCTTTGAGTTTACTAGTTTGTTTCACAACCATCAAAGAATATTTCAAATGTCTACATGTGAATAACGGAGTCCAGAAAATCCCCTAACTGATTTTTTTAACGGCACATCGTTAAACCTACAAAACCAAAACAAAGCCAATCAGCAATTCCGCAGTAAGGAACAACGCGGACGTTACACTCTTTATAAGATACACACATGGGAACCTTGTCGCTCCTGCTATCGGTGATTCACCGGCTGAGTTCGCGACGTGCCAAAGATGCTACGGATGCCTCCAAGGGCGTAGAACGTTTGTTGTGATTGACTGATGTCGGTGATTTTTTAATGCACCCAGTGGTATGAACAGCCATCGCGTATATAAGACACCGAGCAGGAGCTTACAGGATCAGTCAATCGACAGCATCTGGTACAAAATATAGTAGCAGTACTCAGCAAAAACACAGCACAACTCAACGATCGTTAAAAATGTTCTGCAAAAATACACTTGCTCTGGCGAAAACTGGCATCGTGCTGGTTGTGGTGGTACTGGCTGTCTGTTCCAACGGATATCCCGCGGGCCAAACTGAACCGGAAGAGAATGGAGCATTGGTTGTTGAAACTGGCCCAGGTAAGTGTCCATGGAAGAATCGTACTGATCATCCATTAGGTAACTAATCACATCTTTTTGGTCTCTTTCACCACGTGCTGAACAGAACCGGACCAATCCTCGTTGGTCGCAGATGTCCTGGAGGGACATCAGCGTTTCAAGCGGGCAACCTGCGATTTAACCAGCGGAACTAATATCGGCAGCAGTGCCTGTGCGGCCCACTGTATCGTCAAGGGCTTCCGTGGAGGATATTGCAACGATAAGCTGGTTTGCGTCTGCCGGAAATAGGACACTATTTGATTTAAGCTTAACAAAACACTACCAAACAAACACTGTACCAACCTTAGAGAAACATCACCACAACAGGACACATGGTGGCAAATTTATCAACATCCTTAATGCTTGGTACTGTTTTTAAAACAAATATCTACTATGTAGTGGAAAGCATAAGTACACAATAAACCATAATCATACTTAGTTTCATAATGAACCGAAAGTTTAACGAAGAAAGAAACACAAGGATCGTAGATGATCCTTCACACGCGACCAGTGGTATACTGAGTCGTTCTCCATGTTCGAGTAAAGTATTTAAGGGCCAAACAAAATGGGTAATACAATTTGCCGCATAGGAGGTAGTTTTATGAACCAGTTACTACCTTTCGTTCGTCTTTTGCTTATACCAAACGTACCCTGACTAAAAAAGTAAAAAAAACCCAAGGGTAGAAACTTCACTATTGATACCCACAGTAATATTTTGCTACCCATCTATTGTTATCTTACATGAGAACCCGACAGTTTTTAGGTTCAAATATTCGCAATGGAGGGTAGAGCTTGGAGAGCGGGCAGTTTAAAATGTGAGGAAATATCTGAAAAGTCTGATAATTTAGGTGGTGTACAGCGGCTAGAACAAGGATTTTCGCATCAGCATAGGGTCAGACCCCAAGTAAGTGTAGATCTGGCATAGAAAATCATGCAATAATACAGTAAACAATTTCAGTAGGGATCTAATAAAAACAATCCTGCAGATTCTAAAAGTCTTGATGTTAGCTATAATTATACTGCACCCAAAAAGTCTCATGATAGAGCAAAAGTTTAACATAAATAAAATGTCTATAACAGTCAGAAACAAGTTTGTTTAGTACCACTTTTTTATCAATTACAGCAAGTAGACTATGCTAATAAACAGATCAGCAGAATTTATTGAATTAGCATTTCGTTATCCCTCGAAGGGCTGAATTTTAAGCCGTTTCTTAAATAATGTGTAAATCTTAAGAACACGTGTCGACATCATCTGCGCCTATACAGCAATTGTCTCGTGACCAGATAGTATATGTAATAAATTGTTCAGGAATCATTCGTACTGATTCACTACTAAAACAAATCCATTGAAATTCCAATACTTGTCGTTGTCTTATCACGTCTTCGCTCAGAGATGCGCGCAAACGTACAATAAAAAATCACATGTTCCAGAAAGCATCCAACTAATAAACAAGCAAATTGTTTTACCACAGACGGACTTCTTTCACTCCAGCGAAAGTTAAATAATACCTCGATGGAATCGTAAAGAATTCTCACTCGGAAGAGTCATTAAAAACTTGTTCAAACTGGAAATCAACTGTGTTATCTGTGAGTAGAGAAGCATTGTAAAACATGCAAGATTTGACAAGCGACTTAGAAGGCTCTTGGGGTAAAACCGAGTTTATACTGCAACGTGTACTTCAAACTCCAGGAATAAAACGGCCGGCAAGCGGATTTTTAATTGGAATAGTTTTCAAAACTAAATTGATTACTTGCCCATTGGTGAAATAACCCTGAACAGTGCCTCAGCTCGTACCTTGCAGCAACCGAATGGTTGCAAATCATCAAGCGAAGTAACGTCCGAACCCACGAAACGACCATTTATATTTCGCCCCTCTCGAACGCACGAAAGTACAATCTTATCACCAGAAACGGGATTGATAAGATGTGGAATTGGTGAAATGATTTAATTTAGTACACTTTGCTCATCGCGTTAGCTACAACGAAACAGGAATCATTAATGATGGATGAAATTCCTTTACCATCGGTGTTATCAATGCAAGGAGATAATTTTTGACGAACGTGTTGTAAACAAGAAGAAGTCAAACATGTGACAATTTGAATGCCGTATCTTCGTTCTTCTTATTTACGCATTATTTTTACAAAAAAAAACCCAAGATTTCCCACAAATTTTGTCCAAGTGTTGAATGTAAGCCGATTTATGCCAACATGTAAAATTTAAGACAGTTGCAACAACATTTAAAAGGCGCGGCATATGATAACACAAATATCTTCCTGGAGTAGACATGATGACTTCATACGGAATCTTTGTCAGCAAGAGACATCCGGCAGACATGATTTGCAGAATACTCGTCAGAGACGATTGTAGTCCCATCCAGATGTGGCTCTACTCACACATGTGTGTCATGCACATCGTAGAACAAACTGACAGAAGTATGCAGCCCAAAAGGTCTTTTCAAAACATCGGGCGTTTCATCTCGGTTCTTTTTGCATGTTCAATTTCAGGTTCTTTTTGCATGTTATCTTAGGGGGGTTACGATATCAATGGTTTGAATGCATATGCTATGAATTTGCTTTATTTTTATAGTTATTTTGCCTCCCTCGTTACCTGTTTTTCTTAGAATTTGTTGCTGAAGATTTAAATTTTATTTTTTTCCCTTGCACTTGCTACTTGCATTTTGTTTATACACAACTTATCATCTTTTATTATTATTAAATGTACGGACTAGAAAATCTATGTCTCAAGTCGTATAGAAACCCCCAGCAAATGGAACT
The DNA here is from genome assembly GCA_000441895.2 of Anopheles sinensis. Lineage (NCBI taxonomy): Eukaryota > Metazoa > Arthropoda > Insecta > Diptera > Culicidae > Anopheles > Anopheles sinensis. The sequence continues at coordinate 10,705 of KE524955.1, forward strand.
GCATTAGATGGACGGAAATACGAAGATTTAAAAAATTGTGAGCTGGCCCAAGGTGTCGAACTCTGCCGCAAAACGACAAAGACTAATTCAAATATTATGAAAAACATCCTACGTTATACGAAGTAGGAAGGAGCAGCTGGAGATAAGAAAGGTGAAAATGTTATGATTTTTCCACGAAAGATAAACTCTTCGCAGGTCACTGTTTGTAAGCCAGTATGACCCCGTAACGTACTTTCCTGGGAGTTTCCGTTTATTGTTAGCGATTCTGATTCGGCCTCCTCGTCACTTGAGCTGGTGTTTGTTTATTTGAACCCTCCCTGTTAGTTGCTGATAAGGCGGGGTGGCTTTCGGGAGGAAATTTCGGTAATGATCGAACCGTCAGAGGCAAGCGTCAGGGCTTCAGTTTTGCTGCGTGAGGCCATTTCCTGGACGGTTCCATTGGGGCAATAGCAAGGCAGCACGTGGTTTTAATATGAGACGACTTTGCGTCAATGCAACCACGAGTCGACGTGGTTGCGGCTCCAAAAGTAATAATGACTGTCGCGCTAGCGACCGATTAGATAAAACAAACAAATGATTAAGCTAATAATGTAAAATACTGTGTTTATAAAAGAAAGTCATTCAACGAAAGAAAATAACTGATGCCACCAAGGGGTGTAAAAAAAATGAAGCAAACCAAAACAAGCAAACAAACGATATCGTTGACATTTTTTTTTTCAGCTGACTGGTCGAACACGTACCTCTCGAAAATACGCCTGGCTATTTAGGCGCGATGATAGATTTTTCCCCCGGTTGCTTAGTAATTACAACGCGATAATGTAACAAGCGGATTCACGAAAAACGATTTCAAAGAAACAGGCCAACAAGCTTTCAGTGTTTGCAGCTACGATACGAATTCGATCGCTGGAAATGCTGACTCAGATGTCTACACGTTTCACAACGCAGAAAAGCAGCCCAGGCGAGAAGGCGCTTGGCCTATTTTTTATGTTTTGGCTTATGTTTCGGTTTAGTGTAAGCGATACAGAACGATCCGTGGAATGCAGGGTTCTGTTCCATTATCGGTCACTTTTAACACCACTTGCACTGATATACGCACGAAAAAGGACACTACTGGCACGTGGGCACCGTTGTACTGAATACGAAAAGTAACTGACGATCGATACGTTCTGGAACTGACCGATGACACAATTCTTCCGGTCTATGCCGCCTGCGATCATCGGGAAGCTACGCAACACTGGCATCTCCAAATAGCGCTCGTCGTCATCGCCGTCGTTCGCGAGTTGGCATAGATTCGCCGTAACTTCCCGCTTTGTCAAAGATTATCATCGGTCCGCCGATTTACGTACGAGAGAAGTCACCACACCGAACGGCGGCTGCTATCGGCACCGTCGCAATTCTGGTGTGCCGTTTCTAGGAGATAGATGTTCGCTAACTTTTTTTTTTTGTATTATTTTGTCCTGTCCCCCACCCGGTATCACCTCGTGGTCGCACACCCGCCCGCCGGGTTCGTATATTACACACTGGCCGTGCTATGGCGCACCCTGACTTTTCTTTCGCAACGCAGATCTCACGCGCTCCTCCTCTAAGCTTGAATCGGGCGCGTCATATACGCCGGCCTATTGATAACCTAGCCCTCGGGAGTCAGCGCAGTCATCGGCTGTTGTCTTCCAGCTGGGTCTTCTTTCCCTTCTCGATTCCGCTAACCGGCTGTTTGATAAGACATTTTCGAAACCTATAAAAGGGCTTGCACATGCCGGAGAGCACGCCAGTTCCGTACGTCGGGTTGCCTTCGAATGATGCAGGCTCCCGCCGCTTCTACCGATGAATGGCGCAACGCGCTGGTGTGCAATGCTGGTTTCCTCTCCTTTTGTTTTTGTTTCTAATGGCTAATCATACTTCCTCGTTACACATTGGCTGACACGCGCGATAACAAGCATTAGCTTTGAAGGGCGTTTGATGCTTCTGATGAAGCTCTTGGTTGAAAGTGGACACTAAGGGGCTTTGGAGTAGAACTGGTTTCATTCTCCTAATCACTCACTGGCCGACGGGTTGCGCTGTTCCGTTTATGTCCGCACCGTTCAGCCATCCAGCCTACAGTAGTGGCACCGTCTACTGCAACCGATTTATTGAGGCTCGCAATTCAGCAGCGGACAGTTACCGATTCTTTACGCTGACATCGGACACTTTGCTTAGGCGACGAAAAACTACCATTAAATTCCACCACACACATACACAAACTACACCGCCGGCAATAACAGGATCCCTTGCCTGTGCTAAATTATGCGACAACGGGAAAAAATCCTTTCAACACACCCGTTTTTCTTTGTCACAGCACACTCGCGCCCACTACAAACTGGCACTATACCACATGATGGCGCGAAACTTCCTGACAGCAAAGTGCACGCTATGTGCGCCCCGGTTTTAAACACTACTACCCCGACAGAGAACGACGAACTGGGGTGGCTTACCGGTGGCCCAGTTTTCCGAAACCGATGCGCATGATAAGGAGGCTCGTGCTGTACTGGCAGAACCGCGCGCTGGCGTGGCCCATTCTTATAACCTCTGCCAAGAACAACCACCCCGATGCGATCGAGATGACGGAAGACGGGCAGAAGAAGGAAAACAACAAGTTCAATAAAAAAAAACACATTTTCTCTTCGCGAGAACAACGAGGCACGTTCTTCGCGAACACGAAGTGAAATAGGGAGAACGTATGTATTTTCTTTTACATTTTCCATCTTGCCCTCCTAGGCAAAAACAGAAAAAAAAGATACCGATCCTTCGCTCGGCATCAGCATACCGAAGGAGAGAATGGGGCCGTATGCACCAACGTGTTATGTATGTTCGAAGCAAGATCCACAGAAAACGATGAAGTGCGATACACATGTCTCGAAAATTTGAAAAAAAAATCGACTTCCTGCTGCACCACATCTGCACTTGAAGGTATGCAATTTGGTATAATTGGTAATATTCCAAATGAGGCCCCCTCTTGTCGCATCATCGCCATACATTTCCCCGGTTGCGCCTTGAATGTATGCAACATAGGTACATGTACAGGTACAGGTACAGGTACAAGAATTGAGTTTGAATTTTTGAATCGCTACATTGCCGTTAGAAGTAAAAACAGTGAAAACTTAACGGTTAAACTATACTACACGGACAACATTAACCGTTGAGGTTGGCTGAAAAAATGAATTTGAAACGGCGGTGCATCCGCAGCGGGCGGACTACGTAAGGTCCACCGAAAAATGGAGTTTGTTATACAGGGTGTATACAAAGTTCGAATACAACTTTTCATCGTCTTGCAGGTGCTTTCTATATGCTTCCGTATATTGATATTGGTGTCAGTTTTAGCCTAACATATCCGACGGGCATAGTTTAGCTTTCTGTCATTTGATTTACATTTCCCGTGAACGAAGAAAGAAACCGCGACGCCATAGTAAATTTGTTTGTGCGAGATAAGCAACGAAGCGACATATTCCAGCGGTCAAAATCCGATGGGTTGAAACGGAATATCATCTACCATAACCGTCCGTCAGTACCGGGAGACGGACACTCGACCATGAACCGTCATAGATTCGGCAGGCAGCGCTTAGTAAGGACGCCAGCAGCCATCAAGGTGGTGAGGGAGCGGTACCGCTACTGACCTGATAGATCGATTGGGACTACCTAAATCATCATGACAAAGTGTCAGGGATGCATTTCAACGAAGAAACGGGGGGGGGGGGGGCACAATGAAAAACAGGTTGGTCAGAGAGAGGAAGCCAATATCCTCCGTCCCACAAAAACATCCCTCGGTCCCAGAGTATTGCGTTGGTGATGGTATAAGGGGCTGTATCCAGAGGTGGGAAGCTCTTACACGTTTTTTATCGAAAAACATGTGAAAATCACGGCGCTAACTATAAGACTTAGGTTTTGGAGAAGTTTTTGGCCCTGAGACATTGGAACCTCTATGAGAAGGACCATTACGTCGACCTCTACGAGAAGGACCAGACGGCGCATCGGCCCACATGGCTAATATCGTGCAAACGTGGTTTCGAAAATTTGAATGATTTGTACGACAAAATCTTACGACAAGCTCCATCTGTCAACTCCCATAAATTGTCCCCTGTCAAAACCTAACGCGGTAAAGAACTGACGCCAGCCTAACGCGATATCTAATTCAAACAGATCACACAAGGGTGCTTATTTTCCCCATTACCCCACACCACCTTCAGGTACATTCTCCCACAACACAAAAGGAACGAAAATCAGTGATCATATGGGCGCGTCCAGACGGCGCGTAGCGTAGCGCGTAGCGTAGCGATTTTTACACTAAATGACACTACGCTCGTGCGTCATTCGGTGTTAAAATCGCTACGCTACGCGCCGTAACCATGAATTTTCTTAGCACTTTTATTTGAGCTTTTATAATATTTCTTGTAAGTTAGTTAAAAGCATCAAGGTTTTGGTGTTTGTGTTCAAGGTATGTAAGATAATCAAAAGGAATAAAAAAATTGTAAACTGTTACATTCGACATTGATCCATCCATTTTATAATTTGATAGATTTTTATTTGATTTTTTGTTCCAGTAATTATTAGCAAACCATTCACGAAGCAACCTTTAAATTCTTTAGTTGTTCTAAAACAGCTCAAAATATCAATTTCAAGTACTATGCTTATTTGTTTTACGTTTTGGCTTGAGCATTTTGCTCCAAGTGTATCCTGCCCTACTTTACCCTACGCTTAGATAGAACGAAAAAGAATGCTCAGATCGTCTTATTTTTCTCTCTTTCTGTCTCATTCATTTACTCACTTTCACGCTCATTCTCATTCTGACTGATCAATGACGGCGGTGGTCGAATGCGAGAAAACGAGAGAAAGACTGCTTGGCAACCATCTCATTTCTCTTGCTGACGCCGTGGATTATTTTGCGTTTGTTGTTTACCTCCTGTCGAGGCCTGGAAAGCTGCCGCCGACGCCGCCACCGCCAACGAAGACGATCAGTTGGTGAAGACAAACCGCCTTGGCGCTATACGCACGTGTTCTCTGTTCCATTTTTTCGATCGTCTGAAGAACACGATACAAACAGAAACTCCATTCAAAGCAAATAAGTCTTGAGACGGAGGTATTTGGCTCGTTTTCTGTAGCGATAACATCCAGAATAGCCCAGAATTTGGCAGTTGGTTAAATACGGGCTCGAAGTACAGACAGTATAACAATATCTTAGCAAAGGCTCTGGTATAGACGTCCGCAGATCTATTGCGAAATACATCGTTTGATACATGTTTGGAATTACCTCGAAAGGAAATTCAAAACGAACACTTAAAGCTGAACGTGCAACTTTGTTTCACAACACAACACGATACAGTGAATAGATCATTACACTTTGTATGTAACATGCAATACTTTAGGACGTGGTGCATGTTTCCGGAATTTGATAATTTTGCATGCGCTCATAGTGCACTTTTATTGTACTTCGTGTCATTTCTATGTTCTTCTCTAGATACATATCATATTTGAGCTTGAGAATGCCAAACTGTCTAGTTAACAAAAAGAATATCATAAATATCCTATTCCTCGTTTGATTCCATGAAAAACATATCCTTCAGAATCATAGAACCTTCATTTTCCATCGAATCAATTGGAATTCAATAAAATTCATTAAGAACTAAAATTTAAACCACTAAAATTTGAATTGATAAAGAACCACTGGAATAACATTGTACGGCACATGTTTTGGTGAACTAGTAACTTTTCTATGCAAATTCATTTAATAAAAATTGTTAAATATACAGCCTCAACACACACATCACCTTATTTTGCTGTACAATATTATTTACCTTTCTTTTTTGTTTGCCTGTCACTTTGCCACATTTCCTTTCACACTTTTTGGCACGTTTTTACACAATCCACCAATTTTAGCAGAGTGGGCAACTGTCTCACTGTATCTTCTGGATGTACTAAAGATGTACTTTGGGAAGAGGTATATAGCTGACGGGGCCAGGGACAACTAGGATCTATTTTTTCAGCTGTTCCCAGCTGAAAACCAAGAACCGTATTGAAACTGTCGTACCTTGTAGACACGTGCCACACTGTTATCGGCGAATAAAGGTTGTTTGGGGCGGGGTTTAATTTTCCTCAACGCGTAAAAAAATTCAAACAAGCAAATCTGTCGTTTAAAATTCTTCAGAAAAATGTCAAATTGAGCGACGGAGATAAAAAAGTTTTTGATGAAAAATATAATGAAACCTGTATCAATATTTGTTGTACGGTACAAAATTTCAGTACGTGGTACGCTGTTCTGTGTCATGGATATCTTGTCAGATTCGAAAACACACTCCACACTGATGTATTTCTCCGTTCGTACTTGTGCATCTCTTTGCGTCATGCCAAAGAAAATACTGAAGACATCGTGTCAATTTCATGAACAGCATTTCGAATTTTATTTGCTGTTTCAGGGACATACATGTGACAGCCTTATTGGAAAAAATTGAACAAACAGAGACTTCTAGCAGATTCTGTCTGTAAATCTATGTTGCACATGTCGAGGAACATGTTGTGTAAAACATTTTCTTATATTGCTTTCATTTCTAGCAAATTATTTTGTCTAGAAATTTTTCCATTTCCTATATTTTTAATTTTCAAACAAAATCATGTAGAGCAGGGATCGGTTTAAAAATGTACAAAACTTCACTTTCGATATCTTTAATTTACTTCGATAGTTTGCAAACTTAACTTACTCAGATGATTTAAAAAAAATATGCAATTTTTCGGTAATCAATTCTTAATATAATAAATAATAATTCAAAGAATCAATCTCAGTAAATAATCTCGGGCCGCATCCAAAGTCTAAAAGGGCCGCATGCGGCCCGCGGGCCGCCAGTTTGACATACATGGTTTAAGGTATTCAGCCCGCACTTGCGAGTTCTTTTCTATCAACTGGCCATTTTCAAAAAACGCATGCCGACCCCTGATCTAGAGGGTATATTGTGTTTTTCCTTTGGTGACTAGTTAAAAAAAACACGTAAAATACTGAAAACCTAAGAAGAGAATCGTTTCAAACAATTGAAGTTAAAAATAGAAATAGGCTCAAAATAATTATTGGTAGACCAATCAATGTCTTATTTTGAAATAGGAAAATATTCTTTTTATCCTGCCTTATGTATATGCTAAAGTAGTTTATGTTTGGATAACATGTGCCAAAACACTCAAAAAGAAACTCCAAACAATACAAAACAAATATCTAAAGGCCATATTAAATGTCTCTCCGTGGCACCGGACTCATTTAGTTCACAGTAGCTGCAACATAGATACAATAAAACAACAACTAACAAAATTATCATCTAAGAAATCTCATGAGCTCAAACTCCACAACTAGCTGAAAATATATCAACACTCCATACCTTTCTTTCCCCTCCCCCTTCCCACCCCCTCCGAAACCACTCATTATCGATTTGAGAAAGGTCTCAAGCAAAAGCATACAATTAAAACAGATCATGATCAGATCAAATGTTAGTATAAGTTTAGGATATAGGTTAAAGTTAATGCACATTTTTTTTGTTTTTTGCTCGTCATGTGGGTTTTTATAACGTAACATTTTCCCCACTGAATCCCTTCTAAATGCCACCAATGGTAATATCAATTCAAATTGACTAGCTC
>KE524956.1:0-13039 GCA_000441895.2 Anopheles sinensis
TTTATTTATTTTAAATGGACTTCTTCTCCAGTTTTTCATACATCTTTTTTAATAGCGTCCAAACGGCTTCTATTAGAGCCGTGAATTTTTTTACGTAGCTAGATCTACTCGAGATCTTTCAATTGGTGTACTGTTTTCCCCGATCGGACTCATACAGCCCGAGATATAAATTGTACAAGGTACATTACCCTGTTGCCGGCATGGGTTTTGCTCCATTTTTTGTCCCATCTTTTTTTAATAGCGTCCAAAAGGCTTACATAGAGCCGTGAAACTTTTTGTGCAGCTAGATCTACTCGAGATCTTTCAATTGGTATGCTGTTTTCCCCGATCGGACTTATACAGCCCGAGATATAAATTGTACAAGGTACATTACCCTGTTGCCGGCATGGGTTTGCTATTCCCATTTGTTGTCCCATTTTTCTTTATAGCGTCCTAAAAGGCTTGCATTAGAGCCGTGAAACATTTTGTGCAGCTAATTTTACTCGAGATCTTTCGATTGGTGTTCTGTTTTCCCCGATCGGACTCATACAGCCCGAGATATAATTTGTACAAGGTACATTACCCTGTTGCCGGCATGGGTTTTGCTCATTTTTTGTCCCATCTTTTTTTAATAGCATCCAAAAGGCTTACTTTAGAGCCATGAAACTTTTTGTGCAGCTAGATCTACTTGAGATCTTTCGATTGGTGTACTGTTTTCCCCGATCGGACTCATACAGCCCGAGATATAAATTGTACAAGGTACATTACCCTGTTGCCGGCATGAGTTTTTGTCCCATTTTTGGTCCCATCTTTTTTTAATAGCGTCCAAACGGCTTACATTAGAGCCGTGAAACTTTCTACGAAGCAAATCTACTAATCTTTCGATTCGTTTGCTATTTTCCCCGATCGGACTCATACAGCCCAAGATTTTATTTATCTTTTCCCTGTTTTCCCACTCCATTCGGGCATCGTCAGTGCACGGTTTGAGTTTTCTTCAGGACCTGGCTGTCCTGGAACAAAAATTTCATTGAAAAACCCAAATCCACCAGCTCATATGCAGTGAGTGGAAAAGTCAGTGTCAGTGTCGCCACCGTAAAAGGACACACAGGGCACCTACGGGTGGGTAGGTGCACAAAATGTATGTGCCATTCGGTTATCGAATGTGGATAGCAGATTGATCGGGGAGAATGTTTTTGTTTCGCAGGGTCTATGCAGTTTTCCACCAGCTGACTGCGAGTAGAGTAATATGGAAAGCCAAAAACAAACATGGCATTGTAGCACGCAGAATCTACCAAGCCTATTTTTACCAAACTTGGCTGGAAAGTAACTAATTTTCCAAGAGTGAGAGGTTCAAGCTTCTTTTATGGATGTCTCCTTACCTAACTATCCGTCCCTTATCTCCCTACAATTATAAATTTAGCTCGACATCGATAATGTGTTGGTGTAAATCTGCTTAATTTACTTTTGAAAAAATATACAAATTCAATGCATAAAGTAGGTTGCTAAAAATTTTATGATTAAATATTGAAAGTCTATGCAGTCGTTAAGCACATAAAAAAGAACGGATTGCATATAATTGGTAGGGAAACAAGCAATTCACAATTCTTACAATTAAATTAACACCATTTTCCTGGTTCAACTGGGTTTCCAGCATAGTTTTTCTCATGTTTGCTTCAATTGGGTAATTTGGCTGACTTAGAGGGAAGAACAGTTCGACGACTAAAACTTTTTTTTTATGTTTTGCTGTCGTTTTAAGTTGGTTTTGACCAAATGCATTTTTGTTAATTTCAATATTTCTTTTTCATTTCCAAATTTTTAAGAGTCTAGGTATATACCACTTGGCACGGGCCATAACAAGCCGAATGGTAGGACTCTAGATACTCAATGAAAACACTCTGTCACCAGAAAAAAATCTGAATTCTTTCCGGATAAAATCGGGTAAATCAGCTAGTACATATATACAGACAACGTTGAGATTTATATATTAGATGCATTAGAAAAATAGACAAATTTTCATCGACGATAAGAAAAAAGTTAACCAAGCTAAATGAATGAAGTAAATTTAATTGTTAAGATACATCACTTAAGTACTTTAAAAAAATTATTCTGATGGCCAGTAAGGTGGCCATATGGTACTCGGTCGAAACTTTAGCCATAGCCGACAAAACCATTCATGTTAACATGTTTTTCAGTAGTTGCGTGGCCTGCATGACCAACTGCGGCTCCGCTTGGGCTTTAAATTGTTGAAATAGATCCTACGATTGAGAGATGTCAATGTTTTATTGATTAGTAGTAGTTGGGAGACTTAGGGAGGGTTATCACTGCTGGGTATGACAAGGATATTGGACCAGTTTAGCTCGTTCGATGGTCTTTGAGCATAATTAACTGCCAGGTATGCCCAATACACTGGATCATACTCCCTACGATGTTTTCTTGTAAAACTGCTTACTTCCGGATGGTAATGCAAGTCATATACTTTTCCATATGCCGGAAGTCTTGACAGAAAGAACAGTGACTTTGTGCATAGCCTTCTCGCCTTTTTTTCAGCCACTATATGACGTTCTATGCGAGTTTAGGAATCACAAAACATGTTAAATATACTGTACGACGCTCCAAACAAACATAAAGTACCAGGTTTTTTTACCACTCGTTGCCGTCTCCCTTCAAATAAGCAACAACATCCACGATGATGACGATGTCGCGATTTTCCGAAAACAATTTTACAAGAGCTTCGAGCCGTTTTGTTTGAGTGGCTGGCCTCGATCGACATTTCTTAATAACCATCTCCATATTTTCTAAGTGTTTCTTAACTATTTGGCCAGTTGAAGCGACATTATGGTCCAAAGACCGGAACGATAAATCCATTTTTCTTTCTGTCTATCGATACGGCCTCTGTTGCAATAAGAGGTCCTAGAGCACGGTACGTGGCCGAACCAAGGCTTCCAAATGATTTTTAATCCTTTCTACATAAGTGACAAAACAGTCAAAAATAGGGAAAATCATTAAAATTTGTCCATTTTTGTTTTTTTTTAATGCATACGTTAAAGCTTGTCAGTAGTAACATAAGTCTCCCCTTCAGCATTCAGAAAGAAAAGAGAAAAAGCTGATGATTTTTTGTAGCTTTTGTAGAAGAAAATTATTTCTCATGCTTGTGTAACAACATTCAGGTAAATCTGACACAATCGAAGATTAGTTTTTGTATTCTATAAATAGCATTAAATTTATAAGTAAAAACTTACTGTTCAACTCAGGAAAAGTCACTGGGATGGTTGAGAAAATAAAGAAAACCTTAAGGAAAACAAAAATGATAATTTCATAATTTGGTTAGTAGCAGCAACTGTTCCTGAATACCTGTTTGCATACTTATTTCACTTACGCTCTCTTCAATAGCCTTTAGCAATGCAAACGCCTTTCAAAACCCCACATTATCGCGTGCGTCGTTGCGAGTGTCGCTTCGTATAAAATTCCTCCATTAAATGTAACATGACGCTTCTGCTGCATTTGATCCTTGCTGCGGTCACCGTTGCCATTTATATGCACGCACGACCAACGGTGCCATCCAATGTCCAGAAGAAGTGTCACACGAAACTGCAGTAAAATTCATTACCCTCCCCTCCCCCAGCTTCTCCTCCTTTAAAGCTACTTCCGGTACTTTACTCATGTACCATACAGGACCTTCTTGACCAAACCGTGGTCGGTTGGGATATTATGTCCACATTTGTACAGTTGACTTCTCACTGGGCGTTCGTTATTGATCTTTTATACTGCACTAGTTCTTTTTTGTTTCAGTCACAATCAAACATCGTTAAATTGCAGCCCTGGTGACACGTACGACGGTCGCAGCTCGGCTGATTTCTGTTGGCCAACACGGTTAGAGGAGGTAGGGGATGGTTTCCGTTTAGAAACAATAACATCGATGATAATGACGATGGCCTTGACCTGTCACATTGAGCCAAACAAGGGAGTGGAACAGAAAGGCGCAGCACAGTTTGCTACAAAATGCTCGCAGAAGTAGTTATGGCATGGTTTTTGGCGGTTAGAGATATAGAATTCAATGGAAGTATGTGCATTTTGTACGATGCAGTTTGGAAAACATGTTGTCCCCACTGAAGGAGCCGATAAAAACAAAGAAAAACCAAACGATCATCAGCTGCACGAGAACTTCTATCCAGCATTTCTGATAACGAAGTATCCTATCTTTTCCATCTGACCTCAATGCCTTTCCAAACCAGTATCATGAAGCTACAGAAGTGAGAAACTAGAAGCAGGATCATGACGCGACCGATGGCCAGTGTAAACAGTTAGGGTAAGCTGGATCCTGTTGAGCAAGCAAGTAGACGGACGGGCCAATCGTCGATGCAAGGATACGACCTGTCTACCGCAGTGTCTATCCCAGTAATTAGTAGCCCTAATTGTACCCTTTGTATGTTCCCATCAAGCGCCTGCAGTTGCCCGGGAATCGCCGCTTCAACTGACATTTCGCTTATTATATCGATGGCTGCCCTTCCCTCTTTTCTCCCCCTCTCGTTGCAGCTCCCACCGGACACACGGAAACCCACGGAAGAAATCATCCGGAAGAGCTCGCTGGAAAGGAAGTATCATATCACCGTTCGCGTGATCACTCTCCGGGCGTCGCGGTTTTGATGTTCATTGGTTTATAACGGGGCTTATGGGGAGTCGACTATTCGCGGCTGAGAGTAAATATTAATTAGTGCCGGTAACAACGAACGCCGGCGTCGCCGAGTCCATGCTGCTTGTTTCTATTTTCTGTAGACTGGGCTCGGATCGTGTTGGTTTATATTTTTTCGACCGCGAAATCACTAAACAGGATCGTCACACCTATGATATGGTGACCTTGTTAGCCGATTCGAATTTACAGTCGAACCACTCATGATTGAAATAACGCATCAACTTCTGTCTCTAACGCATCTGATTCGTGTTAATCGGGTTTTGTCTCCTGATTTCAATTTTGTCAAAAGACAAAATATTCTTTAACGAATCATAAAAATAAGCCAGCGATTGTAAACAAACAAGACAAGTGAGAAGGTATGAAAATTAGCTCATATCTCCGAATATTCGGAGTTGAAACAGTGTAATTATTTAGAAAAAAAAACAATCTCCCATTTTAATGTTTTCAGAAAAAGACAAAAGCTAACGAGTGAGAAACGAACTTAGATGTGTTAGAGACAATTATGAGCAATTCCATAGTACCTTACTGAGAGAAACATCACTACCTGCTTTTGAGATAAACTTCAGTGGCAAGTCCTGTAGCTTAAAAGGATAAACATATTTGGACCAGTAATTCATACCAATTTAACCATTAATTTATAACAAAAAGGCAGCCATTAACGAACTAAGCATGGTATATCGCAAAGTATTTCCACTGCACGAAATCAAATCTTTGAACGCTGAAAGCCTTAAGAAATGTATCATCAACTTACCTTTTTACGTACATTTCAGCAAAACAACTTTTCGGCATTATTCGAGGTTAACGAAATAAATTACTTCGCTTAATGTCATTTGATTTACAACAATTCATGTTTTTTACAATATGATGTTACTATACAAACTTTGCTGTTTTTTTTGCTTTTATCAAATTTTTGCATGTTGCATAAATTATCACATTGCATGTCACCTTGTCAGATATGGCCTTTACGTACGTTCCCTATCTTTACAATAGTATTTTTTATAAATAAAAAAAACAACTCACTGCCCTCTTTTTCTACGCCTCATTTTAAATATACGTACACCAACCTATGCTGTTCGTTTGCAACCGTATAAAAGTTTTCCAACATGTGGTCATATTTCTTTACTTTGATTTTAAGACCCTTCCTCGAGTGATACACGGAAGGGACAATACAATTATAATTTAACGAAAATTTTTTTGCAGTTTTCTTTTATTGTTTTTGCTAAGCAAAATATATGATGAGACAATTTAACTGCCAATAATGGATATGATCAAATTTATTCCCGTAGTAATAAAACATGTTATGTTGACATGATCAAGATGCAAGATGATTTTGCCGCCCCGTCGCAACCGATTCGGTTCAACCGATTGTACCGGTAGTCGGTTTGTCAAATTATGTGTTGATATTGGGATGATATGTGTTCTGTGTTGATGTTATACTGTGACGATGCCGATCGACGAAGAAAAACTTATTCATTTGGTGCAGGAGCATAGAAGTATCCGGTGTCCAGAAGATGCTGGGTATAATAATATCATAAGGAACCAATGCATCTGGAGGGAAATAAGCCAAAGCTTCAGCTGTGTCGGTCCGCTACGTCAGTCCGCATGTGTCAGTCCGCCGCAAGCGCGCAAAATTGTCTGCGAATATGGCGTGACCGGAAAGAGTCGCAAAACAGGCTTGGCGGTTAACGTGTTCAAGAGCCATATTTTGGCCGCGTCCAGGCAGCGCCGTCCGAAAGACAATGAAGATGCGTATGATTTTATTTGCAAATTCCAGTCTAGAGAAACTGCTATCTCGTCGGTTCGGAGGAAAACAGCAAACACGGCAAAATTAGCTGATCATTCACAACAGCAAAACCGATTCAAACCAACACAACATATATGTTGTTATTTGAGCATTCGTAGCGAAAAGATACGGATGCTCAAAATATTTACAATGAAGCTAACTGATATTTTCTCTTGTTTCAGGTGCCAAAAGAAGCCGGAAGACGACGAATACATCACGTACAACTTCGGATTCTTGCGTAGAGAAAATGGCGTAATGGATGAGATCGGCAAGCACTGGGAAACAATCCAAGTATTGGAAGTTTGGTTGAGAAAAAAAAGAAGAAGTACTGGTAAGTAAGAAAAATAATCTTACGTGTAGTAAAATTATACTTTATGGGTTTTAATATGTGTTCTATCGTATGGAAGTTGACATCTCACTTAGAAGCATTGCCCGTTGGAGTGTAGTAGATCGTGAAAAAGCGTTGTTAGCAAGACAATCTTCGGAAATCCATAGAAGATTCAGTACAAACTACAGAAGGCGTGGCTCTTCAGAGCAGAGACCGAAAAGGGTGATCAGGAAGCGGTGCGAAATCGCCCGACATAGCTGCGAGGCGTACAAGATAGAAGAAGAAACTATCAAGCATAAACAGATGATCAAGTGTTATACGTTGAGTAGATAGGACACCCTGTGTCACGCTAACGGGATATGTGAGTGACAGCGAGGTGAGTGAGTGAATGGTTGCTGACAAATGTGTGAGCCAAGCTGCCGCTATTGTCAAACTGCCGCGAGCCCAATGCAATGTGATAGACGGAAAGCAGATCGTAGTCGGAAACACCCGGTGCAGGTCTTGGGGCCGATGCCCGTCAAGGAGCAACAGTGCTTCTGGTGCAACAGTGCATAAAGCGCGGAACTGCATAGGAGCCGAATCACTGCTTCACTCGAATCACTGCTTCAGGTGTGGATCGGGGCACCATAAGGCCCGAGACTGCAAGGAAAAGGCTAAGTGTCTGGTGTATGACGGTCCACACCTGACGGGGTTGAAAACATATAGTTACGTTACACTCAACAAGTCCAAGACAGGAAGCGTATCCGTTATATGACACCGACGCAGACCCCTCGGCAACGAAACATAGCAGCCAACAGAAGTTGAATCATCACGACGCCAGAGCATCGCGGATCCCCAGCATCGTGGACCAGAAAGATGACACCATCGCGGATCCTTCAGCAACGGCACGTACCAGCCAACGGAAGAACGTTCTTCACGGCACCGGAGCATCGCAGATCCCCAGCACCGTGAAGCAAGGCAGTAGCAACCCGGAGAAGACACGATCGTGCATGTTCCCGAACTAAGGATGTGAAGCAGACGATCATGTTCAAGGGCATCACAACCCCAGCCTGGAGCAGAACGGACCACCGGAAACAACCCCTCCATACTCCAACCGGCAAACCCACGAGCGTTACTATAAAAGCAGGGCAACAAGTAGGGCTCGCGTGCTAGTTCTAGTTTTACTTTTGTACGACATAGTTCTTAGACCCGTGCGTTGGGTTAGTTATTTGTGAAGAATAAATTTTTTTTATGAGCAACTAATCCCCAACCACGTAACTATATATGTAGCTGTGCCAGCATACCAACATGCTCCCACAAGTAGCCACATCAATGAGGCAAAGAGCCAGATTGAATGTTCTGCAAGTCCATCTGGCAAAGAGCAAAATAGCGCAGGCCACCGAGGGTGGTAAGAATCCAGCAGAATTTAGGACAGAACAGTTAGTTAGCTTCGTTAGCCGCGTGGTGTTAGATGACGCTCCGCTTGAAGATCCGGTCACGGCGACCGCAGCTCCTCATGGCGAGGAGCTGTGTGTTCTTCAAGAGAAGCTCGCCTTATTGGAAGTTAAGCAACGCATTGCGACATTGGAAGCACCAGCTTGGAAATCTTCGTGGGAAGATTCAGCGGCGACGATGAAGAAAACATTGAAAAATAGTTTGCCCGCCTTGAAAGGGCCTTTGTGCTGTATCGTGCCGGACAAGATGCCAAATGCCTCAGTGCGGTTCGCCTACTTACTGGAACCGCCGCATTGGTCGTTCTATCCGCCAATGTGGTTGCTTATGCTGATCTAAACCTTCTGCTTCTCGAAACCTTCCGGAAAGTGACGTCGCGGGAGATTGTTTACAAGTAGTTACGTGGCCGCCGCCTGCAACCCCGCAAACCCATCACCAAGTATGTTGTCGAAATGCAGAAAATCGCCGGCACACATATTTGTGAGGAGGAGCTGGTCGGCATCATCATTGACGGCCTCAACGATCCTGTAAACACATCCGTGTTGCGCTTTGTGACCAGCTAGTTGTTAGCTAGTTTCGGCGAACAATAGCAACTGGGTCTTCGATCCTGTCACTCGAACAACGATCGTCGCATTGAGGAGATACCCGATCCAGCGAATTATCAACCTCGCAGAGGTAGTTAAGTTAAATATGAAACGGAAATCGACATACTTTGTTCATGCTGTGAGCAAAGTCACCGATATCTTTGGAGCAAACTTAGACTGTCACTGGGAGCGGGGCCAAAGGCAACAACGGGATTCTAACGTATTACGGCCGAATCCCTCCCACCCACGAAGTCCTTCCGAGAACAGGACAAGGCATGTGAGCGTATAAAAGCTGTGATGCCAACTCCAGTTCGCGTCTTGGTTAAGGTCAAGATGGTGAGTAAAACCGAACCCCCCAAACCTAAGGTGGTTAAACAATTACGGTTTAAAAACCCTCAAATGGCCGCTCTGAACCTCCTGGAGGAAGCAAGCTAGGTCAGGACCAACTATCAAGCCTTTATCCTAGCCTAGATGATCTACAGAAGCGCTAACCCGACAAAGGCAGCGATACGAGATAGACCCAAGGTCATTAAGATCAAGGTTCCTGAAGGAGTTAATTACGTGGACATGTATCGTCAGATCCGAGCCGACAGCTCGATCAACGAACATGTGTTTCAGGCAGCGAGGACAGCCGACAAAGTCCTGTCAATAACACTCAAACGGGAGTCGGATGGCCAGGCTGCACTCGCCATCGTGCAGAAGGCCCTCGGAGAGACAGGACAGGCTCGGCTGATGGTTCTGCGGACGGTTGTCATCGTGACTAACATCGATATGCGATAAACTACACGTTCGAGGCGGTCAAGCGGACGTTAGATGTAGAGGTGACCGCATCGGACATTGCGCCCATAGAAAATATAACAAAAAAATCGCTCACCAAATCGGCGTGATTTTAGAATCGACGTGCATGAACCAATGGAAATGGGTACCGTCGCAACAAAACCCAGCGGATAAGGCTACGAAGGTTATGTAATAACTAAGGTTTCGAATAAAATAAACCGAATTGATGGCCGAATAGAGGCAGATAAATAGACCGTAGCGGTAATAAAGTTTATTAAACCGTTTGATGGAATTAAGGACATACAAAGGCGTTACATACAAAGATGTATTTACCAAGGTCCGCGCGATGAAGGACGTGGCGGAACAGGTTAAGCGTGGCGAGCGAACGGCCGCGAACAACCTGTCGATGACGCTCAAACGCAAGGCTGACGCAAAAGCCGTGTTTTAGCAAGTGCGGAAGATCGCCCCCGAAGGCTGCGAGGTGCACCTTTGGCTCGACACGGTGGTCGTCACGATTAAAGCGATCGACATGACATGCTGGCGGAGCGTGAGGACATCGCTCGTGCCATCTCCACGCGACCTACTGAGAATTATTGTCCTCCACGCGACCTACTGAGAACGCTAATCCCTTCGCGACCCACAGGTTGACGGACGGCTGTCAAGCGGTGACGAGCCAGGACCACGTGCGGGGACGTCACATAGTGACCGCCTGCTGGCACGTCACTAGGGAGAGCGCGTGGGAGAGTTTTCGCTACGGGCAACTCTCCCACGCGTGGAAAGTGGAGGGGAGGCTCGATTGTTATTTAAGCGACGGTCAGCGGACCGACAGCTCTCTTCTTCGTTGGCTTTGACACGCGATAAAGCTCTTCCTCGGTGATCTGAAGTGATAATTTGATTATATCTACTGCGTGAAGAAACTTTTCTTCGATTTTATTCCGAACTTTCCTGCGTGGAACCTCTGCGTGAAATTATTTAATAAAGCGAAATCGTTTCGCTATCGTTAGCGTAAAAACGACTCCGTGACTTTTTTTCCGTGCAACAAACATTTGGTGACCCCGACGGGATCGCGAAAAGTGCCGCGAGTGCTGCAAAATACTGTCGCGAAGAGAGTAAAAAACTTATCTACGTGAACAATGGCCACGGCTTCGGAGCAACAGGGCGTTGTAGCGGAGGCCCTGAAGGTACTGACCGCCCTGGAGGGCAGTATCGTAGAGGTGGCCGCCAGCCTCACCAATGAGACCACGCCGGGGATGGCCGCCGTAAAGGCCGAGGTCCTGGCCTCATTGTGGCGAGATGGCAACGCGGCGCTGATGCGCGTCGAAGCCATTCCCGGTCCCAATCCCCGCCGCGGACCGTTTACCGAGGCGTATTCGTCGGCCATGAGCACGGTGAACGAGCTGCGCGAGGCCGCAGTGCAAAAACCTGCTACGCTGGACATGACAATGGCGGGGCAGCCATCGCGGTCCGACTATCTGCCGCGGATTGAACTGCCACGGTTTAATGGCTTCCCGAGCGATGCAAGATCGCCAGGCATAGTTGCGAGGCGTTTGAGAACGCCGGCATGCCCTTTGCCCAAGCGTGGGTAAAACTCGAGGAGCGCTTCTACAAGCAGCGGGTGGCCTTCTCGGGCCACATCCGTCGTATCCTCGACATGCCGCGGATGACATCCGCCTCGGCAAACGCGCTAATGTGCATCATCGACGTCGTCGAGACGTCATTGGCGTCAGCGCGTCAAATTGCCGGGGCGGATGATTCCACCTCCGTGGTGGAGAATGACATCATCGGATTCGCGGACGACATCGCCTTTACAGTGATGGGACGGTCACTCTACCAAGTGAACACCACGGCCAGCAGAAATATGTCGGCGATAGTGGAGTGGATGAAGGGGGTCGATCTCGAGGTGGCTCACAACAAGACCGGTTACCTCATCTTCAGCAGCCACCGCCAGGCGATGATAGGAAGGTTACGCACTGGGGACCAGGTAATCCAATCGACGGAGTCGCTCAAGTATTTGGGCGTTGAGCTGAGCCGGAAACAGTACCACGTGGAACATCTGGAGCTGATCTACAAGAAGACGTATCGAACAACCAACGTCTTGACTGCGCTGATGCCCAACGTTGGTGGACCGCGGAGCAGCCGAAGGCGCCTCATGCTCAGCACCGTCAACGGAATCATCCGGTACGCCGCCCCAACGTGGGCGCCAAAGCTGCTCGGCGTGAAGGTGCAGCGAAATCGCCTGAGACGCGTCCACCGGGTGGCGGCATTACGGGTGGCCACCAGCGCATTCTGCACGGTGGGCTACGAAGCGGCATGTGTCATCGCGGGTACCGTGCCGGTTGCGCTGCTCCTGGAGGAGGATTCGTATTCGATGCCGGGAGAGGCGGGCGGTGCCGGGGCTGGCGATGGCCGTAATAAGGAAGGAGGAACGGGAAGAGACCATGCGCAGGTGGCAACTACAATGGTCCACGGAAGCAACGTCCGGAGCGAAAACGAGGCGACTGATTCCGGATATTTCGACGTGGCTCAGCCGCAAGCACGGAGAGACGGACTTCTACCTCACCCAGATTCTCTCCGGGCATGGATTTTTGCGGAGCTATTTTGTGGAGAGGAAAATCCTCGAGGGAACGCCAAACTGCCCAGTCTGCCCGGACCAAGTTGAGGACGCCTTGCATGTTCTATTCGCATGCCCTCGTTTCCACCACACCCGTCAGACGATGCAGCGATCCTGCCGGGACCCCGTTAGCCCGGAAAATCTGACGCAGGAGATGTGCGCTAGCCAAGACACTTGGGAGGCGGTACGCATAGTAGCAAGCAACATCATGGGCCAGTTCCAGCGGAGATGGAACGAGGAGCGACCAGAACCACCATCATGGCGGATCGATGGCGGAACCGACGATCCACCCACTTCGTTGGAATATCGTCGCAACCCCGATCGGTTGCACACTAGGCGCAGGAGAAGCTGACGAGAGAGTAACGGCGAGATGCCCAGACAACCGCCCAGCGACCCCGCCCGCACCGAGGCACCGCAGCTAGGACTTCTGTAGAGGGCTTAGGTCGGGTGAACGCGTTCACATAGAGGAGGAGCGCCACCATCCACCCTCCCTTGGAGCAGTCTTTCTACGAAAGGTCCCCAGGGAGTGGGATATCGGCCGGGAAGGTTTTAGTGCGGTCGAGGGAGGGGAACCAGACGTAGAGGTAGACCCCGAGCCCGCAATCCCATACTACCCAGTAGGCATGGCCGCCAGGGCCAGTTGGGCCGAGGCCAACCAGCTGGGTGCCTTTTCGAAGGTTTTTATCCGGAACCCCGTTTAAAAAAAAAAAAGTAGGACAACGACATCGCAGCACGCAAAATGCCGAAAGAACTGAACTTTAGCGAAACGGTCGAAATTGAATCTAAATAATCATCGAAGACACCATCGAAGAGACCATCGAAGACTCGATCGAAAAAACCATCGAAGACACCTTCG
>KE524956.1:18180-105652 GCA_000441895.2 Anopheles sinensis
GTAGAGGTAGACCCCGAGCCCGCAATCCCATACTACCCAGTAGGCATGGCCGCCAGGGCCAGTTGGGCCGAGGCCAACCAGCTGGGTGCCTTTCGAAGGTTTTATCCGGAACCCCGTTAAAAAAAAAAGGTGGACAACGCATCGCAGCACGCAAAATGCCGAAAGAACTGAACTTTAGCGAAACGGTCGAAATTGAATCTAAATAATCATCGAAGACACCATCGAAGAGACCATCGAAGACTCGATCGAAAAAACCATCGAAGACACCTTCGAAGAAACCATCGAAGACACCATCGAAGACACCATCGAAGACATCATCGGGGCAGAGGCCATTCAAGTTCTGCAGAACCGTCTCATCCTTAAAACCCCATTTTCCCTGTCACAAGCAAGGATATGTCACAAAAGCAACGCTCGAGACCGGAAGCGATCTGTGTGTCTTCAGCTCCTGGAGTGGCATACAAGGAGATCTATCTTGAAGTGCGAAACGACGTCAGGATTTCCAAGTTCGTTAAGAAGGGCAACCGAACTGCGACGGATGAGCTGGTGATGGTCCTTACACGAGATATGGCATGGTCGACTGCGTGATGTTCTCGGTAAAAGTGGTTGATTTTCGAATAAAACGTGTGAATTTACCGAAACAAAAGTTGTTATAGTGCTTCACAAGTGGAAAGAAACTCGTTTCACCGAAAACAGCAACAAAATCCGTGAAAAATAGCGGCACTGGTGTTTTTACGAACATTGCAATTATTCTCACGTTCCCTTCAAAGGGTAAAAATCCTTCGGTTTGACAATTTAGCTTCGCAATGATAGGGAGAGCTGACAACGAAGACCAAAAAGCCTCTTCGCTATGAACGCTTGGTGGCCACAAGCCAGTTATCCCGTACCCACCACCCACCCACATCTCAAAGGTGTCCCGGCTAAGAGAAAATCTCAGGAGTGTCTTGGCTAAGGGTGACCGTCAGGTGTGTCTTGGCTAAAGGTGACCGTCAGGTGTGTCTGGGCTAAAGGTGACCGTCAGGTGTGTCTGGGCTAAACAGAGCAGAGCCCCCAAGTGGTGGTGAGCAGAAACGCCACTAGCGAATTGGAAAAACGAGTTTTTTGGTCCTGTTTGCGCAAGAAAAGTCGGATTTTCAAGCGGTTTTCAGCGTTTTGCCGTTCAAAAAAGCGCGCATAAGATAGAGCAAGCAACTGGTGTGAGGAGCACGCGTCGGTCAACTCGTTTGCAATCGACGGCCACGGCCCCATCTCCAGAACCGGTGGTTATTGTCGAGAAAATCATCCTTGAGGAACAGGACCTTTCGGATGCTGAGGACAACGAAACCACCGTGATTATGAAATCTCCACGGCAGGCGACTTCCGGCGAAATTCAGGGCGAGTTGAGAGAACTCCGGGAAACCGTCGAGACTCTCCCTGCAAGGATAACCCTGCTAGAGGCAAGCCAAGCCAAGGAGCAGGTCGGAAAGAGTGCTGAGAAGCTTAAAGCGGAGAACGAGTACCTGACCAGGGAAAATCTCGCGCTGAAGCAAGAGTGCAACGAGCTTCGGGAGCGAGCGGCTGCAAGCGAACGGGAACTGACCATCATTCGCAGCGGGATCACGACCATGGGGTCGATAATGGAACAGCAACCGTCGGAGACGGCTGCAAATGTTGGTCCTGAACCTGCAGCCTCCGGGAAGCCGAAGCGGAGGGGAGGAAAGAAACGGAAGAGCGGAAAGGTGGCAGCAACCAAGAGCATTGCCCCTCGTGAACCGGTTTCTGAGGCAGCGGAGGTCGTCGAAGAAAGCTTCGAGGAAGTAAGTAAGGGAGCTTCCGGGGCAAAGGTACCACCATCAGCGCCAACCCCGAAGCAGAAACCACAGCGCAGCCAAAAAAGACCCTCGAGGAGCGTCCACCTCTTTCGCCCCCACCGAGAACGAGTGGTGCGAACCAGGCACAGAGCAAGAAAAACACGGAAGAGAGAGCCGCAATAATCGTGCTGGAAGCAAAGGAGGGTCTGGAGTTCATAGAAACTTACAAGGCGATAAGAACGAAGATCAACATCGGCCAGCATGTTGCCAGGGCATGCCGCACCGGAGAGCGAAAGATGTCACTTTGGCTAAAGCCAAGTGCCGACTGTGAGGACTTGCTAGTGCAGGCAAAAGCCGCAGTGAAGGAGGTCGGCGAAGCACACCTCCTGGTGGAGAAGAGAACGGCCTCCATCACCGGAATAGACATGCTTGCCACGGAAGAAGAACTGATTGCGGCTATCAAGCGGCAGACGGGGCTCACCGTACCGCTTGAGTCTGTCCGTCTACGGCGGAGATACGACGGGCTCCAGAAAGCGATCATAAAGCTACCGAGGGGCCACTGTGAAATGCTGGAGGGTAAGCTGATTACAATCGGAAACACGCGGTGCACCGTTCAAGTCCTTGGCCCGGTTCCGACTGATCAGCTGCAGTGCTACCGTTGCTTCAGTGTCGGTCACAAGGCTCGTGATTGCACCGGAGCAGATTTTACGAGTCGGTGCTTCCGCTGTGGCTCCACACAGCACAAAGCGCGTGATTGCAGTGAGAAGCCAAAGTGCTTGACCTGTGGTGGATCGCACCTTACTGGATCGACTGCTTGTAGCGAAGACCGACCACAGTCATGGCCGCACAAGTAAACCCAGCAACACGGAGGCAACGCGCCAGATTAACCGTACTACAAATTAATCTGGCGCGGAGTAGAGTGGCGCAAGACCTCATGCTCCAGGCCGCGGCGGAACAAAGAGCAGATGTGGTCATTGCGTCAGAGATATATCGTCCTCCCAACAACGGGAACTGGGCGGTCGATGAGTCGAGTAAGGTGGCGGTCATCGCAACCGGAGCGCACCCAATCCAGCGAGTATGGACGAATCACCGAGGCATAGTTGCGGCCCAGATAGCGGGAATAACATTCGTCTCATGCTACGCACCACCTCCACCAGCCTGGAATGAAGACGCATTCCTCCAGTTTCTCGACGCCATTGAGATCGAGGTGCGAGCCCATCCGCGCGTCGTTCTGGCGGGTGATTTCAATGCATGGCACGTTCGGTGGGGTAGTGCTAGAAACCGTGAGCGCGGTGAGGATCTGTGAGTGCGAGACGAGCGACAGACAGGGCTTACCGTTCCCCGCTTAAAATCTGGTCGGACCTATTCACCAAGTCATACACAGTGTTTTTTATCCGAAAGTTACAACAAGTTGGTGATGAATATCGGAGTATTCCCCCGGAAACTCACAACATGGCGAACGAACATAACCGTCGACCGACCTACAAGTACTGGAACAATGATCACCAAATCTGCAGCGACCCCTCACACCATTACCTTAGCAAATTTCGCCTTTGACTATTTCGAGAAGTCAAAGACAAGATGGAGTAGATGGGAGAGTCGCATCGAAATCCACGCCATAAATGCTGAGAGTGTTAAGCGGAACTCTACATCACATGGGAAGTGAAGCGTACGATGTTTTGTGTGACAAAATTGACCCAACACGACCGCGAAGATGCACGGTAACCGTCAATCAACAGGCGAATTCTCGGGAATCGCTCCAAATTTGGCTAGCCATATGATTATGACATCT
This sequence comes from Anopheles sinensis, assembly GCA_000441895.2. NCBI lineage: Eukaryota > Metazoa > Arthropoda > Insecta > Diptera > Culicidae > Anopheles > Anopheles sinensis. The sequence continues at coordinate 21,760 of KE524956.1, forward strand.
GACACATTAATATCCCTCAATGAAGAAAATTAAGACTGCATGTTTCAATCTTTATTAATATCCTCGCAGGTGAGTGCGGTAACAAGATCACTTCCAGATCGGGTGCCAAAATTGTGTGCCGAACTCGATATCCGAAAGTAGATTTTTCTTTGACCAACCATCAGGAATTATTGTTACTTGGGGTAATTTCCTCCGTCGTCGGCTACGACCGGAACGGAACTGAATTACGCAAGTTACTCTAAGTCCAGGCGGTATTTCAACTGCGTTTCCTCCGTTGTCGGCTAAGACCTTCGCGGAACTGAACGCATTGAAATCGAGCTAAAGGAAGGTCAAGTCCTTACAGGTTAAAAATATCGAGCAATAGAATTTCCTCCGGCTCTGGCTTAGACCGGCACGGAACTGAACCCTTTGCGCGACAGGTAAAAAAATTGAGTTTCGCTTCCGAAATGTGCGTGAAAACTCGGGTATCGCCAACGCCATCAATCTGGGGGAGCGTACTCCTAGCAACAAGCTAGAAATGACGCTTCATAAGTCAGCAGATGGCAAAGCGGTTAAGTAGCGAAGGGAGGAAAAGTGGCACCAGAGGCCCACCGTTATCCTGCAGTGGTACAGCCGAGAGGATCGGCGTGCGATAGTCCACCTCCCGAGGCGAATGGCCGACGCCCCCGTTGGAAACCGGTTGGTTTTCGGCTATAGTAGTTGTAGTGTGGAGATTGCACCTCTCATACCAATGGACCAGGTTAGGTACAACGGTACCAACTGCTTAACACATCAGAAAGTAACTCGGTGCAGGTGCTGCTTAACGACTCAACCAAAGTGGCTTTAATCCGTTGTGCACTCTTATCCTGACGGTAAGAGATGTGTCTGACATTGCGATTTGCACTTTATACACACCATTACAATGAGTTTAGACTATCATTGTTTCATAGAACTAAGTACGGTGAGGTCATAAAAAGGGATCACTAGATTGGTAGGAATTAGGTTACAGCAACTAATACAACTCATAGCGCGGCACAATTCCTACACTCTTTAAATAACATGCGGAAACCAAAGTATTCTTCCACGAGTATCCTGTGGGGTCCGTTTTGGTCTTTGGAAGGATGGCACTCGATGACTCTACAAACATCAATCTACCAGCAGTATTCGATTCTGTTGTCCCCTAAGTGGCAAAGTTCTTACACTTGATTTGTGATAAGAAACTTGAATCCATAGACTACCAATCTAGACATTTGTAACGAAGTACCTTTGGTTAAAATAAGTTTATTACAAAGTTAAGATTTAGTTTACTGTTACTAGCGTAAGCCATGTCGCTGCTGGTGTAAATCCAGCACCTGTACTATAAAACGCGACGAGCATTTGTATTGAGCAGCCCTAATTACTTCCACGAGCTATCCCTGGTAACTCCTTTGTAATGTTTTTTATGTTGGTAAAGCCTTACTGATTGATAAATTTCAGAGTTCAATATAGGTAGATCTCAAAAAGGCCTTCCACCACAAGGTTCCAATAAATCCCGACGACATACCGAAGACGGCAATAATAGCACCATTTGGCCTCGAACGATAAACTTTTATCGCCGAATTATCCCGAACGCCATTCGTGCTCAAGCAATGTAGCAATGTAGTTGCAATGTAGATAACAGGAACGTTAGCATAATACAATTGTAAGAATAGTAATAGAAATGGACAGACTCAATAGGACCAGCGGCCTTGAAGTCAAACCAACAGCCTAAGTTGGCAGAAGCCCCCTCCCCCTCCCAGGGGAAGAGCAACTACGGGAGCGGCAAGCCGACAAAAAGACCAACTGTGCAAAGCCGACTAGTCATGATCGTAGTCACGCCACCGCCGGGTTGACTGCAATTTGTTTTTGGACGAATCGCATTCGGACGTTCGATCACTAGTGAAAGTACCAGAGGATCATTTTCGCAATCAAAAGGATCTAAATGATCTCTCTCAAGCCTGTTTCGATAATGACCGGCCAAGGAAGCAGAGAGACTCGCAGCAAGAGGGGAAGACCCCGTAATGTGCTCAACAGCGTAAACGTGATAGAGGGCCGAAGCAGGTCCAACTCTAGGACAAATCGATACTCCCTACTCAGTGACGAGGCCGGTACGACCCAAGAGTTGGAAGAAACAAGAGGAATGACCTCAGATAGGATTTCGCTCCTAAGCGACGACATCATGCCAACGACAGAAGTCACCCCGAAATCAGCTCTTTCCAGCCAACAGGCGGCTGGAAACCGTAACAAAGTGCCACCAATCTCAGTGGATAGCAATTCAGTAGCCTTCGTCCACAGGCTACTAATAGAAGCAAAGGTGGTGCGGTACACCACTACCCAAAAAAGAGCCGGAACGGTCGTCCAACTGACCTGCACTAAAGATTTTCAGGCAGTTGTAAAACATTTCAAAAGCAGAAACGTGAACTTCCACACGTACCAATTGGAAGAAGATAAGACGACAAAAATCATTTTAAATGGGCTGATCGATCTCCCGGTTGATGAAGTGGAAGAAATACTACGTGAAGAAGGAATCCTGCCTTCCATTGTGCGAAAACTGGAAGTGCGTAACAAACGGTACGACGACCATGCCGTCTACCTCCTTCAATTCCCAAAAGACTCCACAAGCATGCAGCTACTGCGGTCTAAAGCAGTAATAAAAATAAAAATAAAAAAAATAAAATAAAATAAAAGACACTCTACTGCAGCAAATTGTCATGGACGTACTTAGCAACCCGTGCAGGTCCCATGCAGTGCAAAAGGTGCCAACTTTTCGTCCATGACGCCGCAAACTGGAACCGTGTGAACCGTAAAATGCAATAAGTGTGGTGACGAGTATGCGTCGGCCAGCTACGAAACAATACCAACTAGCAAGGCAAAATACCGGAGCACAAAGTCAAGTGTGCAAACTGCGACAACGTTTCGAGTAAGTCCTGATGCGCGAGTTTGCCTATTGTGGCATCAACGTTTCTGAGACGGCTACCATCTCACAACTTCGGCAGCTGTAAAACTCGCTTTGCGGAGAGGAACATGCATCTCTTCTGACTCATTTTTTTCCCGGTACGTCACCACCGTCGTCTCCAGGGGGGCTCCTGGTGAGGCCGCCATTTTGGACACCACATCGAGCGATGACGCCGCCGCCATCTTGTGTATCGACAGCCGCGTGGCGATGGTGCAGACCACATGGAACCGATGGCTGTTACTGAATTTTCGTGTTCCCGTCTTGCTGATCGCGCTGCGACCCCGACCACCCCGTGCTCGGTTCCGAATGTTCAAACCACTGCAGATACTGTCAAGGCCGCAAATGAGGTTATGTTAGCAGCACGTGCCAAGACCCCGACTTTCAAAAGGTTCCGAATATCTAACAAGCAGCGGACTAGCAACGATGTGCGTCTCAAACCATCCAACCAACCAAAGCTTGCCTGGAACGATGCAGAGCGGTGCTAATCTTATGCTAGAAGAGAATAGCCGATGCGTTAGGCGCCTGACGGAGGAACGGGAAACAAACTGATGGACCAAATGATTCAATCGGTTGTTCGACGTTTGGATAACAGAAGCCTTGAAGAAAAAACCGTACGGCGACACAAAACAAAGCGAAAATCATCTCATGAACTTTGTCGGAGCCAAGAGTCAGCGAGGTTAGCGGTAAGTGGCAGACAACTATCAGTGACTGACGAGAAAAATGGCCTATGTTTGAAACTAACTACGAAGAGACCCACGAGAGGTTGTGCGGGTACTTCCGACGATAAAAATGTGATCCGGAAAGCACTCAAAGCGGTTCAATGCAGATTGAGACACGCAGGGACCACGGATATAACATACAGGGTAGGTAACAACAAGAAAACGTTGAGTTTGCCCGATTTGCCAAAGATTACGGGGGACTAATTGACAATTTCAATGCCAGATACCAGATACCATTTATTATCAATGGGAAAATTCACAAATGGCCGGCCTCGGATGGGATTCGAACCCACGCCGTCGAAGGTCATGGGCCGAGTTTCTAACCAGCTTTACCGCTCGGCTGTCGCGGACCCCCATTGTGCATGTGTTTATCGTGGTGCCATAATATCGGGAGTAAAATAAATTGAACAGCTAATTAGACACTGTATAGCTGGCACCGCGATGAATCCCCCGGTAGGCAATCTTTGAACGGATGATAGTAGATGTAGTCGTCCAAGCAAGTTTTTACGCCAGGTTCTCCCTGGAAACAGTAGACGTATTTGTTGCAGTCGTTTTCAATCGGCAGATACCCGGTAAATCCCTCAACGCAATCAACGATAGGTACCAACGGATCACCTCCGGTTCCAGGTGGGGTGAGTTCCGGAGTTTCGGACCCTTCGGTGGTTGGTGGTTCAGCTACCGTAGAAGCATTTTCCGATTCCTTGGACTCTTCGCTGTCTTTCTCCTCAGCCTCAGTTGTCGGAGCTACAGTAGACGCCTGCGTGGTACTTGGCTCTTCAACCTGAATGCAGCACATCTTCTTGTTACCTTTCACGCAAACATGTTCGAAATCGTGAAAGATATAGCCTTCAGCACATTTCTTTACATGGACCTTTTCATTCTTGCAAACAATGTACTTGTCGCATTCAGCCGGATGATACTGGACACCAAATATTGCGTGATTACAGAGGTTATATCTCAGGTACTCATCTTCCGATTCTTCTGATTCCGGTTCAACGGGTTGCAGGTCTTCGGGAACCGCTACTGCGTCACAGGTGGTGATCTTCGATTTCACACACAAGTCAATGGCATAATCGTATTTGTATCTACCATCACACGGTTTCTCTTGCCATTCGCCTTTCACGCATTCCATGCATTCGTCGCAGGTAGTAGCCTGAATGTAGATTAAGCCTTCATTTTCCTCAGTACAATCGTTTGTACTGCCTAACTCTGGTATTGTACTAAGGGAGATCAGCAGTACCACACTTTTTAAGAATTGATAGCTTCATGGTTTGATATTTCGCCGATCTTACTAACTAGAAAAGCAGCGAACGCTGTTTTATACACATCCGAACCATTTGTTATCAGAGTCTACATCGTTATGATGTAAACTGATGAGGAACGATACCTAACTGCCCGGCATACAATGATTGCTGTGATAACAGACGCAGCTCACGATTTGTGATAATGTCTTCCACCTTGATGCATTGTTTCTGAATTGAGGCTCATTATTGGGCTATTAAATAAGGGCCCATAAATGGATTAACAATAAATGGGCTTCACGTTAACGACGTTTTGGTTAGCCAAGCAATAAAGCGTTTTGGTTTGCGGTGAATAAAGCCATTTAACGATGGATTTACGTGTGTGGCAGCTAACGGTCGAAAAGAAGACCCGCGCCACATGCAACGAACGAAGGCCGCGATCGGCCAGCAAACCCGTCGCGAACATGACTCCTTCACGCGAAACGGTGGACCGCCATTAGGAAATAAGAAATAAACTGTAAACGTCAGCATAAAAATAGTATTAAAGCTCCGAAAACGTTTGGCATTCAACAACAACAGAACGCTCAAGTAATGACTAGTCGGAGGGCTCCTCCGGTCTAAACGACAGAAACGGCGTAACCGAAACGGAAGGCTCTCTTCCGTTTTCGTAGAGGTTGCTTGTGAGCGGACTTGCCAGCCCGGTGTAGGATCACACGCGCCTTTTGTGGGAAAACAGAACAAGCAATGAGTTGTATACATCATGGGCCGATCAACAACGTCGTCTATCACACGGATGGTGTGGAAAACCGCTACGGTTTTCCATCGGCTAAGGGTCTTCTAGCCGCAATTTCTTCGACCCTGGCTACCCAGAGAGCTGGGCCCGTCAGCAGGGCAATCGAGAGTCTTGCCGGCTCTAAAGCCCATGTATAGAGTTCATAACGAGGACGAACGAATACTTGGAAAACCCCTGGTATAGAGTAAAGTCGTATACGCAACGCAGCATATTTATATATGTACACACCGCGAACTCACACTGCATCGTTTACGCTTATCGAAATTAGTAATCGAATAGCAACATCGTGCTGACTACGACTGCAAAGCTGCGGAGAGTATGTCAAATCAGCTTTAGTTTAAAATACCCGCCGCCAGTATTTATGCTGGGAGGGCCTTGGAGCAAAGAGACGGGATGAGAATCAACCGGGTAAAGTTACTGTAGGTGAAATTCGATCATGCCCAAGGCATACACGCGAGGAACAGAAAATAAATTTGATCATACCATATACTAAAAGCAACAAATGTCCCACATGTATCATGGGACGAATTGAAAATGTTGGTTTAACATAATATTGATATGGGAAAAAAGAAAACTGCAAAATAGTTAAGAAACGGTTGCGACCACGAAAGAAACCCTAAACTTATGTTGGAATTCCCGTTCCTTAAATTTGGTCCGCGCTATCATTTTGCAATTCTATCGCAAATCACTTGAGCCGCATGCCTCCGTAAGGCATCGATTTGTATTGTACTGCTTACCTTATCGATCGAGCTCATAGGTTTTCGCCCTGACGCGCTTTATAACGAACGACAGGCGAAAAAGGAGCAGGCCGATTAAACATATCGACGGCACGCACTTTGTAGTATCCGCTAACGCCGGTACAGGCTAGAAGAAATAACAAAAAGCTACGTTTAGGAGACGGTAATTATACAAATCATAAAACTCTGCAGCATTTGCTGTATTCACGGAGGAGACATATTTTAATCTAGTTGTAACTTTTTCTACTGTCCATTCGTGACAATCCAAATTCAAAGTAAAATACTATCGAATATCGATTAAATTTGAAAAATTAAAAGGACACGGCATAATTAAAATGCCTACACACGAGTTAAAAGCGAACGTATCAATTCATACCTCTGTCGTTTCCAATCAGAACAGGATCGTCGTTAATCCGTTCACTAAGAGCACTATCCGTAACATACTGGAAGAAAGTGAAGGGCGTATGCTGATGCTTGTTGATTGCACGCCATTGGCACTTTTCTTTACCGACTGCAGCAGATTGTAGAGGCCTGAACCACACCTCATACTTTTGAATACAGCTGTACAAAAGGAGACAAAAAGAAACGATCGTAAATCACTAGAAATATTTAAAACACAACATTTAAGACATACCGTACGCTTCCCCAATCAGGTGCTGCCCAGAAGATCAAAACATCATCCTCGAAAACCGGCCGCACTCGTACTCGCTGAACGGGCCCGAAGAGCTTGAAACTGCTGCAGATACGTACACTGAGAATCCAGGGACCGCTAAGGCTTAAGTTCACCGACAGAGTCATCGAGTCGCTGTGTTGGTCGAATCGCACCATTTCGGCTACACCTCCTCGATTGAGCACGCTAGGGAACTGAACTGCGCGCATTGCGGCCAGCTGCCTAGCGGACGGATAACCTGGCCGCCCTTGCCATTGCCAGACTCGGAAAGGATCATTCAATCCATCCTGCAGAGCCTCGACCAGGTAACTCACGCGGGTTGTTCCAAAAACGTTCAACGGTAAAGTGAAATTGAACCACGATCTTCGCACTGTCAATGGGAAGCTATCGTTTGATCGTGATGCCACCATGCAAAGGTACGATGGAGGTGATCGATCGTCGAAAGAAACGATGTAGGAGACGTTACCTTTCAGGAAATGCGTTCTGGTGGCACGCTCTCCAAGCCTGCCCAACATTCCGAGGGCGGAATAAACGGGTTTTGCCACAAACTGCACATGCGGTGGCACAGTTTCGTTCATTTGGAACCGGGCCAGCAGAGTGCGTTGCTCGAACACATAGGGATAGTACGATAGAAAGGCGTTGTCGTTGGAGAGAAATTGAAAATGTTGCCCAAATTCGTCTCCGGTGTTAACCATCGCGGTCCAATGCTGCGACACGATGGAGAACAGCATTACCGCATAGCGAACGTCTGCTTGAAATGGGCGTCCTGTAGACCAGCTTCCGATGGGATCTGCTTCACTGTTAAAGAGAGAGAGAGAGGTGAGATGTGAAAAATATGCAATTCCTTGTGCCAGTAATCTACACTTACTCATTAGCGAACTTCATCTTTCGAAGGTTTGGAAATCGGGTTAAGATATCGTTCATCAGTTTTCGTCCACCATCCAACACCTCTGAGGCCCACCGTCCACTTCCTTTCCGGTGAAAGGTAATTGTATCGAACGGGCACTGGTTTGGCATCGTATTACAACCATCCAGAGCGCCCCAGCATAATGGGTGATGTTCTTCCGCTTTAAAAAGTCCTGCAGGACCATTTAAGCCAAGTCGTACTACACTTGGCCCAGGAGAATCGGTAATGCTCGATAGCTTTGTTCCAATCGCATCCAAACCAATCCGAATAGCATTCACGTAAATCAAGTAGTCTGTAAGAAGAAAAAAAGAACATTCACTCTGGCCTAATGATGAAATTTAAATATGGTTCAATGCAACACAGAACCCTCTTACCGTTGACGCTAAAGTTGAGCATGTTGTAAGTCTTCAAATCTGGTTCGTTCCAAGTCTCAAACCGCCATTCGCCGACATATGATGCGCCGTAACGTTGCAAGTAGTGTTCCACCAGCTGCTGAACCAAATCCTTCCAGAAGCGTTCCGAATGCGTGATCTGCGTGCTCAACTCGCCCAAAGGGACACCCATCAGCTCGAAGCCGGGGGTTAGTCCGAAATGTTTCAGCAAATCCAGGAAGCTGTCCAGTTCAGTAAAATTATACCGAAAATTGCCTTCCTCCAATGAACTGTCGCAACGATGAGCCAAGGAAAGCAAGTGATGTAGAAATACGGCACAATAATGAAGAGGAACGTGTGTTACCAAATACAGCTTCAACTTACAAATGAGCTCAGTTCGCACTACTGCACCGTCTACGTATTAGCAATGTGAACTGAGATATTAAAGAAATAATGCTAACTACGATACAACGGTTTCATACCCGACTCGCACAAAATGACTACTAATGAGAGTGAAGGAGATGAATTTACATAAGCGCAACAAACCAAGTTAATTCAACGGCCTACTAGTTCAAATAATGATGATGAGACCTTCAAATAAAGAATCCTTTTCGTTGTTTTAAAATATTTTGCTTTTCTTTCGAGCCTTGAGACAACTACAGAGTCTAGGAAATTATTTAAAATGCGATTGTATTTTGCGCCAATCCTGATTTGTTAGTGCATCTTTTGCGAACTACACTTTCAAAATGTACCAAAAACTATTTTTTTCTACCGCTAATTCTACCCTTCGTTAATTATACACCGCTTGTGTTAGTACAGAAACGAACTGAAAATACTTACACTTGAAGCAACTCCAGCAACCAATGGATCCGCACGTGTTTCACTGCGTCCTTCGTAAGCGACGCAATCAACTCTAAATTAAGCAGCGTATCTCTGGACAGCAGAAATTTCCCACTAGCGTTGCGCGGCTCCGGCGGACACAATCCCGTGCTGGCCCAAAACGGGGTCATCGGAAATGTTTCGATACGGGAGCTGGTCGACGAGGTAGTAGGAATGATAATAACCTCTGCTAATGCAGCAGCTTTTGCCGATGACAGGATTACCAGCAGCCGAAGCAAAATGGCGGCCATTGTTCCGAAACGTAGTTTAATGCGCAGTTTGTTCACATTTTACATCTTAGTAACTGATTCCGTTTTGTTCGTTTTTGTAACATCACAACCGTTGAACTGTTTCCCTTTCCTATGCATTAAATGAAATCACTGGTTCGTCGAATCGTTTTTCAACGCCTGCTCACCACTGAAGCCACGGTGGCTGATTGATTTCGTGCGGCTGCACGAAAGTGAGGTTAACCGGTATGTTCACAACGGCATACGGGATCTTTAGCTTGTTCAGCGTACGCCGTATGATGAGCCCATTTTTACCAAGTAGAAAGGCGGCCGGAATGTCCGTGTCCCGGTCTGTATTGTCGTGCACCATTTCTATGTAATAATCGTAGTCGTCGGAATCGACATCTACGTCGGTCATTATTACTGCTGCACCACCGACTGCTTCGACGTTGATCGCCTTTGTCAAAAACGAACAATCACTGCCGGGGTAGAGAGCAGAAAGACAAACGAAAATGTACCTATGATTTACTTTATGGCCCGCACGAATTATTATGAAAAGCATGAGGTATGGGAAATTTTTGATGTTTCAACATGTTTAAACTTGTTCAATCATGTTCCAACACTCACCCTCGCTCGACCAACGCGATATTTCCGATCAGTTCCTCTACATTAACAAACTTAGTTGAGCACGCATCCGCAGGTATGGCTGGCACCAGCTTTGCCCGTTTCGACCGAAACGTTGTACCGAAGTCGCCACCGAAATCCTTTGCCGGCCGTAACCGGTAAGTGTACTGAAGCTCCGGGGGATCGACGATCTCAAAGAACACGTCCCCCGCTATCACGTCCGGCGCTCGGACACCATCTTGCATGTGCAAGTTGTTCGCTAGAAGAGAAAAGCTGTTCAATGATACCGGAAACCATTAAACGGTGACATTATGACGCTGCCATCGAAAGAAGTGTTGTTTACTGAAGAAAACAACCGCTTTCCTAACGTCTAAATATGCTTTGAAACAACGATGCTTCTGCAAATTATCGCATTCTGGAAACTTTCCGACTGCACATACAATTCACATTGTTCGAACATTCTAGAATTCTACTCACCTCCACTCCAAACGATTGTTATCGAACTGAACAAGCAGACCCACGGCAGGTACGCCCCGATGCGCGTCACAAGCCGCCTGGAAACTGGCTGTTTCCTTTGAACGGCATTTACAGCAGCCAAGATGGATGGAAATCGAACTACCATCGTCCCAGACCTTCGCAGCCTGCTGCGATTGGTTTATTACCTGTACCGAAACCAGCGTCCCATGGAAACAATGGAAAACATTTCTTCATGAAATTGGTACTACGCACTTATGAACAAATACCTTTTAATCCCATTTTACTTACCGGATCGGTCTGCAGCGCAGTTGTGCGTCGAGTTGAGACGAAATTTCTATTTCACTTCCGAGAAAAGCGAACCGAACGAAAAGAAGTTTTGGTGGCAAAAGAAAAGGAAGAATGTGTTGCTATGACAGCTCGCGTTCCGTCACTCAAAGCTGAACCTACAACGAAGGAATCAGTTCCCAAAAAAATATGTGGGTTTATTTCTATCGCATCAAAATCACCGTTGTGCTACCATTAAATCTCATTTTATAATAAGTGCAATAATGTACTAATGAGACACAATACGAATGAAGTTTAAAAATATCTGCGGCAGTCAAAACTACCGCTTTCCTCTCCGAACTCAAAAGTTACAGTTCCACAAATTTGCATTTGCCCATCCCATCGCCATAGCCAACAACGCTAGCATTTTCAATAGCCGTGACGCTGAATTTCGAACAGTTTTGAAGTGCCAGTTGATCTTACCATTTGCTTTAAAAAATCTACAGGTATTTTGTCGTATGTTATCACACATTGTATGCTCTACTAGAAATGGAAATCCACAAATTTCGCGAAGTTTCGAATCAAAAGAAATAAAAATACCAATGATTCTTTGAGTAAAAATAAGAATTGTTATTATAGTTCTTAAACATTATCTATGCATGTATATATAGATTTTTAATATATTTAGTAGATACAATACATTTGCTTATCCTCCTCATCACCAGCACTTGGTGCACATTCGTGCTAATTCGCTCGCTGCTCAAAACCGAACACTATCTAATATTTATTTTCAGCTAGCTTAACTAATTCACCTACATGTTCTTACAATTAAAAAAATAAACTCATTCCTTCTCGTTTTGTATCACGCAGTGTTCAACATTGGACTAACACGTCCATGCCAGCTGTTTTGTCGGGCTATACCTTGACCGTAAGCCAGAATTAGTTTCTTTTCTCATCTAATGCCCCACCCATCTTCGATACCTCATGTCGCAGCCTGATCCAATGAGCTATTTTTGTTTTAAACGTTAGAATATTAACTTATCGACTTCATTTCTTCGACGAATTTAAACTCATTCAAAGGGAAGGTATTTATTTTTCTCTAAAATGAGCTGTACCAAGCCAAGAGGCAGATAAATGCGTCAATGTATTGCATTCGAAGTCGCTGTCAACCGAACTCATCCCACGTACAAGAAGTTAAATAAACGTGAGAAGTTTCACTGTTGGTTGGAACATGTTCGAGAAGCGGGCCATTATTTTGCCCAAGCGGAAACTACATACTTTCTATGTACAGTGCGGTGGCAGACAGAGTTTGTTAAACTTTTCTTTTTTTTTAGGGGCATAATAAAGGAATGAAGCCGGAACAGCATCAATTTGAAGTAAATCACGCCCCTCCAGCCAAACCGATAACATAAAAACCGGACGTACCCTAACTGATGGACTGTTTCTTAATGCTAGTTTTAAAACAAAACAAGAGCGTGAGCCTTTCGCTACTTTCGTGATCCAGAAATGTTATGTTCACGCCGGCTTACAATTGATGTACCAAAAGATCAAAAACAACGACATTATGCAATAACTTCTACGCCGATGATCATCCAACCGCAACTCACATCCTCACATAAGTCGAACAGGTCGATCTGTAACGCCACCTTCACGGATCTGGAAGAAATCGCAAAACACGAACCCACAAGAAGGTCGCAGGAAAACTAGGAAAACCGTAGACGCGACCCGAAGCTGTAATCGTGGCGCGAGTCGAGGCGACAGAGGAAGTAGTTTTTTTATGAAGTGTGGATCATGGACATGGCAGACGAAGGAAAAGTACCTATTACGTTTGTAAAATGTACATATTTTGGCAAATAACTCTGGAGTTGGCTCCCGGAACTGTTCCTAACGTATTGTGGGGAAAAAACAACCCGGGACCAAGAGACTGTCCTCCTGTGGCTGCTCTAGTGATTTTGAACTACCTCCAGATGGACATTCATTCATTCGCCTTCGCAGAAAATATACTACGAACTAAGAAGTTAAAAAATGGATTTACATAAGTTAACAACTTGATCTTCCCGCGGTGAATCTGGGATGTTTGTAGTTACAAAGTGTGGACGATAGCTGTTTATTACAATAATCTCGTCCCAGCTGCTAAGAACTCGTTCCCGTTCTGGGCAACGCACTGTATCTACCTCCTTTTGGCATGTGTTTATCGAGACGAGACATACGTTTATGTCACGCGCCCATATTACTCCTTTTCTATTTTATCATTATCTGTCTCCGTGTTTCCCAAAATTGGGATTCTACGATTGGGTTTACGGTACTAATTCGAGTCGTCTCCGAATCCGGTTTAGCCGCGCATTGACCCTGTCCATAGTTCGTTCGATTTGGATTATCTTCTGTGACTACAGCTAACGATACCTTGCTCTTCGGATTCCTACCGATCTCTTCCTGCTGTCTATAGTGAAATTTGTTTAGTCCTCTGTTTCACCACACTTCCACTTACGCTGCTACGGTAGAACTAACGAAAAAGATTAGCACTAAACTTTACAAAACCCAACGATCCCAAAATGTACGAATCCCCGTGCCCCGCAAGCGAACGTTCGCTCTTAACGTTCGATCTTCGTACGTGGCAGACTTCAAGGCGGTGTTCTTGTTGAGTGGCGAACATTTCGCGGAAGGGCAAATGGCGTAGCAATGCTAGCATAAATGCAGCAAACAGTTGCCCTCCTCGATCGACCACACGACTAGCTGCTGCTGTTCCGGTTGCTGCTGGTGCTGTTGTTGCTCGTGCTGCCACCGGTTCCGCTGCCGCTGATACTGTTGTACCGTGCCCTGAAGCCTGCCGCCCCCTGTCATGCACCCAACCCATCGGAATACGAAGAAATGCTGCTCCGCGTCGAGCCACCGACCTGCAGCAGATGATGGTGGTGGTGCGGATGGTGGGACGCATGGTTCGGATGCTGCTGGTGGTCGTGGGGCTGCTGGGGGGACTGTGGAGGCATCGGCACGAGGCTGTTCCCGTACAGCTGTTCCATTTCGTCCAGCTGCTGCGCGAACGTTTCCTCGAGGCGCTACATCGTTCGATGGTGACGGTGAAGGAACAGAAAAGGAAAATGATAAAGATAAACAAACAAAACAACATTAGTAAACAGTAAACTTGGGTTTCTTCCGCAGTCCCAAATTCATACACAATGATAACAATCGACATTAAAAACAATAAAAAAGAACACAAAACGGAAACGAAAGAAACAGATAATTAAAACGTGTGGTAAACTAGATAAAGTGTAGCAAACATAATGAACGTAGAAAATTTTCCATGAATGTAACTGCCGGGAATTAAAGACAGTACAAAATTAATGAAACACGAAACATGTAAGAGACAAGATCCCTGTACCGGAAAGGGGACACAAATGATGACAAAAACCTTCACCAACCAACCTCAAAGAAAAGTAAAAGCTTGATACGATACGCGAACACCGATTACCATGAAGAAGAGTAGTAAACGCAAAAAACAAACTCAAATTCATTGATTTACAATTTGCCAATATTGTGGATTAATTTTATATTGTAACTTCTCGCTTTTGTTGTGAAGCTGAGAGGCTCAAAGTATCACTTAAATAAAAGCACCAAAGTTGAAAATGTTAAAAATGTTTGAAAAGAAAGTAAATTTTCTTTTTACCAACATAGGTACTTAAAAAGACATCATAAAGAGGATTAATCTTTTGCTAGAGGTAGATTTATTTTAAGCCTATGTCAAATATTAATATCGTAGCACACTTCCCACACTTTACATCCGTTTCCTACCAACATGAGGAAGAACCGGGGTATATTTGTTAACGAACCGTACAACTTATGTCATACACACTGTGTGTGGTTGATCTGATGTACTTGATCGATTGTACAGTGAATACAAAACATCATGCATGGACGCTAAAAAGCTTCACTACATGGGGTGTCGCACATGACGAATGATTATTTTATGCACGACGAGCTGCGTTCGTGCACCAACATCAATCATAAATGCACGTGGTTTGTGCATCCAATGCGCGACCATAGAGAACTGAACCCTTCCTTATCTTTACCGTTGTAGTTGATACTTTGTTATTTTATTGTTTTTTTTTGTGAGACTTCATAAAACATATTTGAATCATTAAAATGTGTCCTAACAAAGCAAAGGATGTGGACATAAATTAGCAAAAAGTGGTTGTGAGAATTTATTCACAAAACTACCGGTAGTTCTAATTCGCGCGCGTCCTTTTGATAGCGAAGCAACGAAAGCAAACTAATTTATCTAGCAACGCACTTGTGCACTTGTGCCACCCATTATTATTGATCGCCAGTGATCTTGAATTTTGAAGTGTGCGCAATCGCTTATCGATACGTGATCGAGACCTTTAAAAGGGGTTTTATGTGACACGGTCATCAACAACACACGGTCGATCTTGGATCTCTCGCCGCTTTAAAATGCGAAGGAGGTGATCCCGGGTGAAACTCACGATACCGTATCAATCTTATCATCTACACTACAAACCGACCTCCGGGAGGGTCGCTGAGCTGGTGGTACTCATAGAAATATTAACCCGTGCCTATCGGGGGGAAACCAATGGACTTGGGGGAAGTGTCGGCTGTCCGGAAGTGTGGTTCCTGCGGAAGAATACTAGTCATCGGCGCAATCGAGTTGAGTAAGGTGTGCGCGGCGTTTAGTCGGGCACGCCTTACCGCGAGCGCTTGACTGGCTTGGCTGGTTCAGTTTAGCAATGAGTTCCGAAGGAATCAGTTCACCATCCACGCCACGGGCGGGTACGACCCTTCGAGTGGTGACGGTCGCACTGTTTCGATCTTTGCTGCTAGTGTTCTTAACCATCGATAGTCAGCCACATTTTAACACCCTGGCGTTCGATTACTGTGCCGCCTCGAAAAATCTCTGCCAACCAGCAACGGCACGGCATGTCGTGTGCAATGGACGCCGTTTCTCGCCGGCCTGCCAATCGCATCCGAAGCTCATCAAGATGAAACCGGAATACCGGAAACTGATACTGGACTTTCACAACCGGCTGCGGAACAATCTGGCCTGCGGATACTTCCGTCGGTACGCCGAGGCGAGCTCGATGGAACAGCTGGTAAGGCGGGGAGGAACGGGGAGGACAAAACCAAAAACCAAAAAAACCACGTCCGCATGCTGGTGACACTTATTCCCACCTCCGGTTTTTTTTCAGCATTGGGACAACACACTCGCCCGGATGGCGGAATACAACGCCCGTACGTGCAACTTCGCCCACGACGAGTGCCGCAATACGCGCAAATACCGGCAGGTGGGGCAAAATCTGGCCATCAACTGGTTCCACGGCGTTAACGTGAGCGTGCCGGCGGCGATCGACAAGTTCCAGCGCCACTGGTTCCTGGAAAACGGCCGTGGCCGGCAGAAGCTGCTCGATCGCTACGGGGAGCAGTCGATGCGGGCCGGCATCGGACACTTCACGCAGATGGTACACGCCGACACGAGGCGCATCGGGTGCGCGATGGTGCGCTTCCGGAGCGTGAAACAGGGCTTGGCGGTGACCCAGTACTACCTTGTGTGCAACTACTCCGAGGGCAATCTGTACGAGCGACCGGTCTACCGGAAGGGGCGACGGTGCAGCAAGTGCAAGTACGGTTGCGCCAACAACGGAACGCAGTACCGATGCTTATGCGCAACCGGGACTGTTCAACCGAAAGGATGACCATGAGAAAGCAAAGTGGTTGATGTACAGATATTTTCATAATCAACTCCATTACATCATAAGTTGGTCATACATCCATAAAATTATGAGAAGTCGGCCATACATAACTAACTTTATTTATTTAAAATATTTAATTTTTCTTAACGACAAATAAAAAAGCTATTAACCTCTCATTAAAACAGTTGTTCTTTTTCTACTGCCCAAACCATCGATTACGACAAAATATCTAATTATGGGTCAAAAAAGAGTTCAAACAAATGAAACACTTTCTCTATCATCGGCGTATCGGTAAAGCAAATCTGAGGGACACCGCGTAGCGTAGAGTACATAACAAACGTGATAAGACACTGGAAACGATAAGCTCGTGTCACCAGCGTGTGTTACAACACGCTTGTGTTGCAAAAATAAAAACATTTGAAGTACTCCAAGCAAGTTGCAGGAGAATTCGTTTCCCGTACGCAGCGTGGATGAAATGATGTTTAACAACCAGAGGCGGATCATAGGGTAAGCAAGCTTGGGGCCCGAGTTTTCGAAGGGGCCGGAGGTTCGTTTGGCCCATATATGTTTTAAATTGTAATTTTGGATTTTTGGATTTTGGATTCCGGCCCATATGTGTCTTAAATTTTAATTTTGGATTTATTATAACTATTTTGTAACAAACAAAATTGAAATGGTTGAATGAAATGAAGAATATGAAAATTTTAGAATGACCCGATATATTATTATTGAGTTTGATTGATTGATGAACTGAAGTAAATTAAAGAGATCAGTGCAAAGATTTCTTCATAGAAGAGGAAAATTCTCAAACCAGTTTAAGGATAATGGACATTGATCATGGCACTTTTTAAAATTGTCAATTTTAACTCGACTAAAAGAATATTCAATTGAAAAATAAAAAAAATAAAATTATATACGTGGAAAATGATGGTTTCGCATGGAATAAGGCTTTTGGAAAGGAAAGCTTTTCAAAGGCATAATTTTAAGGAAAATTGTAGTTTAATTAATTTGTTAATATATTGCATATTCTTGGGCCCTTCAACTTATAGCTACTTAGGGCCACTAGAACGCTTAATCCGCCTCTGTAAACAACCCATTATTCCCACACGCTGATGCCCATAGTTCCGTCCCATGACGTGCGCTTCTCGTCGTCACAGATGGAGGACGCAAAACCAGCAAGCGGAACGAAAATGTGCGCCATGTGGCTTCGGTTAATCACGTGTTCGAATTCATTCCAGGAGAGTTCCATTGGCGGATGATGGAGCAAACGGGAGAATGTCATCCCATGGAATGTGTCATTTGCACAGAAGGTAGGTAATATTTTACCGTAAGTTATGGTTATTGGTGCACCTGATTGTACTTCAAAACAAGAGTTGTTTTCAAAAGAACGTAGAAGATATCTGATCTACTCATCATATTCTAAGATGAATGATTTGTCACATGAGACACCAGTACCGGTGGACGATAACAAACAAACGATATTCGTAAACACAAATGAAAAATACCCAAAACGTGAAACAAATATGTTATAACATTAAACGATTAAGCAAATTATACGATGTGGGAAATAAATAAAAAAGGCGTTTCCATCGCTTAAATGGAACGAAAAAGAACCAACCAAAATACAACACAATGAACGGAACAACGGGATGTACACAGGGATGTGGTTCGACAAGGAGGAAACAAGTATCGAAAACCAACCTTCTCAGGACGATCCAGAATGTGGGCAGGCAGTAAGAAGAGGGCCGCAGACACAAGGACACGTTGCGTGTGACGTTCGTTTGGATGTTTAGAATAATATGTGGAAGAGCGGGCATTGGGTATCATTCGTTTGACGGGTTGAGGGACCGGGCATGCCTGGTGTTTTGCAATTTCCGGAAGGGATGCTCCAAAACAAGTTCTAAACTGTGTCACGCCGCTTAGCTCGTTTAACATCAACACATTTGCAATATTATGTTGGTTGTGCCAGCATGATTAGTTCCTTTCGCGAGGGTAGTTTCATACATGTGTGACAAATGTTAGTAATAGTAGTAGTTTTTCTTCCATTTTTGCGATGCCATTTTGTTAGTGACAGGTTTATATTAGAATGTTCCACACGCTTCCAGTGGTTGTTGTGCTTGGTGCGAACGTTGGTGGATGTTAGTACGTGTGGAAGGTGTTGGAAAGAACACGCCCTGTCTGTCTCTTCGTACTTAAAAGAGGAGAGGAGTAAGCGAGCATCGTTCGTGTGATCCGCCTGGGGGAAGTAGCGTCTGCAGCCCGAGTCAGTTCCGAGATGCGCTGCGGGTTGGTGGTAGTTTTCGGGCGTTTCCGTTTGCGTGTCACAGGTTCGCGATGTGGGTTTCTTGATGCTTGGGAGGATAGTTTGAGGGATAGAAGAACCATTGGCAGTGCGTTGGGAGGTGGTGATGTTGGCGGTTGGAGATATGGAGTGGCACGAACCAGCAATACACAGCATCGGCGAGGAGTTTACTGCTTTCCTTCTCCCTGCTTTTTGGCACTTCACTACTGAGCAAAATCTCTACATGTTTTCCAATCTATACAAGAAAGGAGGACAAAAACAAATCCGTCTAAACAACCGTATCGTCATCCTTGCCCGGCGCCAGCAGCACCGGTGTCGAGGGTGACAATTTCAAGCCCGTGTTGGCCGACGACTTCCGGCCACCATTGGCCGTCGTGGTGTCGTGCGGCAACGGGAGTCCACCCCGGGCGGAACTGAACGTGGTCAGCCTATGAACGCTGCTGACGTCAGAAGCGCTGGCAAACGTGTTCTCTCCGAGCCGACTAGTTCCCCAGCCACCGGACGGCCGGGGCAACGTGCCACTGGACGCGTACGATGCGTGTGAAATGTTCGACCGGTTCGACATGCCATCGAAGATGCTTGCCGGCTTCCGATGGTTCACCTGATTGACGCGTATCGACACGATACTGCGATCCTTCGGTTCCGCCGGATAGTTTTGGTACGACGACCGGGAGGAGCTACTTCCGTACTCATACTCTCCCCCTCTACCGCCCGCCGTCGTGGAGGCGCTCGAGTGGAGGAAACTTTTGATCGGAATGCGCGTCGCCGGGTGGCGGGAACCCGACGACGAACCCTTGCCGGACAACAGGTCCTCCGATTTGCGCCGCACGTGGACCGCACCACCGTACGATGCGTCATTCGTGTGAATATACTTGATCGCGGATAAGTGGTGGCTTCCCTTACTGCCACCACCTCCTCCTGCACCAGCCCCCCTCGGCGGGTAGTTTTCACCCTCGTTCTCCTCCAACACCGAGTCGTAGGACGAGGCGAGCGAAAGCTTATGACCCGAGTTGGGCGTGTTCGGCATCGAGCGGGTCAGATCCGGCACCGAGCTGTGTATGCTGCTACGATTACCACCACCCCCGCTACCTACACCACCAGTTCCACCCGCCACTCCGGCACCACCTCCCACACCACCGCCGTTGACCGAGGGAAGGGTAAGGAACGTACGGGAGCGCGTGATGTTGAGCAACCGGAGCGAAAGGGTATTGAGGGAGTTGGCGCGATTGCGCAGCTCCGGCGGCACGATGAAGTCACCCTCGAATTCGCGCCGATCGACCGGACCCCAGCGGTCCTCGTACTCGTCCACCATGCGGTTCAGGTGCTTTTCGATGGCCTGGCACACACACACGAGCGGCCAGCAATGCGGGACCGGGGGAAGGGAGTAATCGGGGAGCGGGAACGAGGACGATGACATTAAATTGGAAAATTTCGACGAGTGTGTGAGTTGTTATAGTTTTTCGTTTGGTTTGTTTTTATAAACGTAGCGGGGACACAACAAGAGAGAAATAGAAAAAAGAGTAAAAAAAATACATTCGGTTACGGTTAGTAAGTGGCATCGGCATTTTGTACAGCAAACAGGTTAACGGGTATAAATAGGATCGGAAGCTGAAAACTATACTATTATTTGGTTAGAAGCTAATTAATCTTACATACGATTAGTTTCGGGGCGCATGCAATACACTTGTTGCTCGGCAAACGCTACATTTTACGCGTCATTTTACACAACCAATCTACGTTACGTCGAAGAACTAACGATGTTTACCAAATGATAGATTAACCAATTGAATTGGGAACAGATTAACCCTTAAGGCACGACATGGTAAAAAATGTTTGAAAACATTTTGTACTGGTGGAACGCCTTCACAGTTTGGCCAGTGCCTCACACGGCCAAGCGAAGTGTTTTCGTACTCGCGTTTTCCGAGTGTGGCTCGGGCTGATAAGTTTTTTTAAACCAATAAAAAGCGACTAATAAAAACGCAAAGTCTAATAAGCAATTATCAAAGGTGCACTTGCAGGCTAACTATCATTTAAAGAATAAATATACATTTTTAAATTTTTGAGAAAACATATGTTTCCTTCTATTTTAGACCAAAAACTATACAAACATAACAAAAAACACTGTTAAACATTTTTAAAACATTTTCTCAAAAAGATAAGATAGTGAAGGGATTAAAACTAGAGTTGTTTAATTCTGATTCAGATTCATTATTCAAAAGGATTCTTTGCTTTGATTTCTAAGATTCATCAATGTTAAAAGAACAGAAAAGTTAAGCCAAAAAATATAGCAAAATAAGAAGAGAGGCCTCTGTTTTTTAAGTTACTTCATCTACGCCAATGAAAGTATCATCAAGATTCATGAAACTGTTTGAGATACAAATCCGAAAAGATTCATGAATTGATCTAAATAAATTTTAAATGAAAGATTCATATGGATGAACCTCGTCTAAAGATTCATAAGGCACAACATAAGTTGAAACTCTAAATAGTTTAGCTTCTCGTCTACATAAAGAAGTTTCGCACTTCAGTTGATGACTAACAAAATGAAATTTTCATTTCCTTGCAGTTCGCAACTTTTGGATAATTAGCTGTCAAAGTTAACTCAAAATAGATTATTCTAGTCTAGAGGGTAACAGTACTACGGACTAACTAGTGGGTCGTCGAATTTTGAACAACCTTGTCAATAAGAAATTATTCTAAAAATAAAAATAACTATTATTATCATATTAGAATTCATCTCCTCGAAAGAAAACGCAGGATTAAAAACGCTGTTGATAATCAAATCATTAGTGCCTTTAGGGTGTTATCGAAACATTTAAAACAAATAAATATAGTTAGTTCTTCAACAAACATTTTAGTACAACTGTTTTTACATAAGCCAATTTGAAGTTGATAATAAAAATATTAGGAAAATGCTAACTACATCGGAGTTTTTGAATCTCCCCCTCCTTTGTTCACGTTCAACTTCATCAATCAGATGACTTTCGTATAATCTAGAATCTAGTTTATCCTTCCAGAAGATGATAATATTTGATTCAACAATTCTGATGGGGAATCAAAGCGAAATCTCACATACGATCACATTTAGGGCCCCAAAGACCCATCACAGTTCCACGCCAATCGAGCATCAAATTCCAATTTCCTCTGTCATGGGACACTTACCTGTTTGCGCGGCATCAGCTGAGCCTTCCACTCGCGCAGCTCCTTCTGCAACGCCTCGTCACACTCACGCAGCTTAGCCGTCTCGTGCTCGAGCAGCTGTTTACGCTTTTCGTTTTGCAGTTGCTCCAGTTCCCTGATAAATAGAAAACAACCGTTTTAGTTTGCAGGAATGGAAACTTGTATTATGCACTTATTACCTGATGGAACCTTCTGAGGTAGCCCTTAGCTCTTCCAGTTGCTTGCTGTGCTTCGTTTCGAAGCGTTGCTGCTCCTGGTTGTACCGTTTCTTTTCCTGCTCCTGGAACTGAGGTTTTAAAACAAACGACATAATCAGTATGAGCGATGACAAACAAACTTTGAACGTGCTTTGCACACATACCTTTTTCAGCTTATCCCGCTCCACCTCCGGATCGGTGGTCATCGAAATGCGCAGCGATTCGCGGAACATCATGTCGCGGGCCTTCCGTTCGGCGCGGATTCTCTTTGGCAGTGCTCGCCGTTCGATCGTCTGGCGCTTCAGCAGCTCCTCCTCCTTCCGGGAGATCATACTGAAAATGCGGTGGAAGAGCTTGTAAGTTCACCGAAAGAAATCAAAAGATATCTTTCCCTTAGGCCATACCGTTTGATCTGATCCAATTCTTTCTCGTGCCGGATAATCATCTGATGGCGCTGCATGAAGCAGATGTCCTTCACGTGTCGTTTCGCCAGCTGGTGCTTGTCGTGAATGTGTTTCTCCTCCAGCTCCCATAGCATCGCTTCTCGCGTTCTCATCGTCTGTGAGGAAAATACAAAAGCAGAAAAGTATTTTATAAATAAAATCCAGTGGTTGGGAATCCTTTCCACCGAACATACCGTTTGCTTTTGCTGCAGGTAACCCTTGTCCGTGGCCGATAGTTTCTCGCGGTAGATTTCACTGATCCGTCGCAGCGCCAGCTCGTGATTCTCCGACAGCGACGAGAGGAACGATTTCTCGCGCTCCTCGTGCTCGAATTCCATCTGCGTTTTCCGCTTGCGGAACTCGTCTTTCCGCTTCTCCTTCGGCAGTAGGTCAACCTCCTGCTTGAGCAGTCGTATCTCCTGCTTCAGACTATCGCGGAACTGTAAACAACAAGGATGAGGATTAGAGAATGCAAAAACACACAAGAATGGCTTCGCTCCGTGAACTTACCAACTTTAGATCACGCTCCTGTTCGCCCCGGATCTTCTTCGAGGTGTTCCGCAGCTCGGCCTCCTGCTGCTGCTCGAACTTCTCCACCGTCTGGCGGTGCTGGCGCGCGAGCACATCCATGTCCGCCTCGAAGGTACGCTCCAGCTGAAGGCGTTCCTGCTCGAACTTCTTTTCCTGCTGCTCTTTGGCGATCGCTTCCTTCGCTTGCAGGTCGTAGAACTGCTTCTTCTCCTGCTTCTGCAGCATCTTCAGCTCGCGCAGCTCCTGCTTGCGGAATAGGTGGTCGTCGTACAGCTTGTTGCTGTCCTCGTCGCTGTAGATCACCTTGCTGGTGGTGGTCGTCACCTGAACGCCATCGATCTCGAACTTACGCGTTCGCTTGCGGGTCTTCTTTTTCAGGTTTTGCAGGTGCAGCTCCTCCTTGGTGAAGTTACGGTTCGCCTTCTGGCGGACCGCACCGGGAGCACCCGGAGCGGCGGTGGCGGCGGCACCTGGTCCACCGGCACCTGCCGTGCCTGCAACTGCCTTCGTTCCCTCGCCTATAACGAGCGTGGAAGCACCCGACGAGGAAGACAGCAGCGGCGGCACCTTATCTCCGTCATCGAGGTCCAGCGAGGGTAGAGGTTTCCGTCGCAGTGTCACCTCCTCCTCGAGCTCCAGGGTTGCGCCGGCAGCGTGCTCGCGACTGTCGTGACTAGTGGTGGTCGCAATGCTTTCCGCATCGCTTCGATCGTGCAGCTGCTGTTTCGGCCCAACCGTCACACTTCCGCTGCCGATGCGCTGATGCTGATGATGACCGCCGGCGCCGATAATTACTGCCGCGGCCGGTGGATGGTGATGGATAGGCGTGCTGGCCGAGCGGACCGATCCACCGCCCTCGAGCGAGCCGACACTGCTGTCCGGTGAAATCCGTTGCTTCTCGCTGTGTTTACTTCTATTCACTATGATACTAACGTCCTCGCGGCTCTGGTGGAACTCGGCCCCACCGTTAAACCGATTGCCATTGACGGCCATAGAAGACACCGGACCGCCACCAGCCGGGACCTTACCCGATTGACTCGGTAACGAAATCGATGATCCCGAGGGCGACCGCTGCTGCTGCTGGTGCGTCGGGACCTGTGGTTGCTGGCGGCCGCCGCTGCTCGCACCCACCACAATGTCCACCTTCACATCGTCACTCGATTCGCTCGGGCCACAGCTTACGTTCGACAAGTCACTGGTGGAATCATTATGATACGGATGATGAAGATGCTGGTGCTGCTGCTGCTGCGATAGATGGCCTTGGTTGAGCATCAGCTGCGGGTGGTGCTGGGACGAGTCCTTCACCTTGATCTCCTCCTCGCCCACCGTCACCACCGACACATGACTAGTGTCCAGCAGCAGCTTGCTTCCGCTGCCGCTGGTGTTTAGGTTACTAATGCTAGCGTTAAATACGTCCCCACCGTCGCCGTAGCTGTCGGTGTCGCGATCCACCGCGACCTCGTCGAATCCGGGGCTCACGATCAGCACCTCGCTCTCGTCCAGTTTGCGTGCGATGCCGCCCGGAGGGCCCTGCCGGTGCCGGGGTGAAACGTTTTCCAGACTGTCGAGCGATTGGAAATCGTCGTCCGTCGACGATTCGTTGACGTGCGTTTTGTTCAACTCGTTCGAGACGATAACGACCTCGTCCGAGCCACCGGTCGCCGGCGATGATATGATGCGCGAGCGGCGCTGTTGCGACGAACCGAACGATTTCGTTGACGAAGCCGACGAGGACGTGCCGGAGGTGGTGGCCGCGGCTGGCGGAATAGAATTATCAATGATGACCGGCGGGTGGCTCGTCACCACCGTCACCTGGGCCACGTTGCTTGCCAAACTGT
This sequence comes from Anopheles sinensis, assembly GCA_000441895.2. Classification (NCBI taxonomy): domain Eukaryota; kingdom Metazoa; phylum Arthropoda; class Insecta; order Diptera; family Culicidae; genus Anopheles; species Anopheles sinensis. The sequence goes on from KE524956.1 coordinate 46,815, forward strand.
TCGACGGGTCGGCCAACACGGTCGCATCGTTGATGGTGATGGAAGTGGTGGAGGAAGAGTTCATCAGATGATGCGGATGATAATGCTGCTGCTGCTGCTGCTGGCGTGCGCTACCGGGTGTCGAGGGGACCATCTTTACACCTCCATCGTCTCCATCATCCGACGGTGGAATTGTCGCTTTCGGCGGAATGGCAACATTGTTGAACGCTTGGTTCGCGGGTGTCGGCGACGCGGAACGTTCGACGACGACCGGGGAGACCTTCTCCTTGGCGGTGGTGGCCCCTACCGGTGGCGTCGGAGGAGCGTGCTCTTTGCGTGGAGACTTGGGCTGATCGTCGATCAGTACACCGGCGCTGCTCATGCGGACAAGCGCCGGTGGCGGTGGAACCGAACTTACTGCCGTCGCATCCGGATGATCAGCTCCAGCCGGAGGTGTTTGGGGTGTTTCCGGTGGTGTCGGGGGAACTCCTTCCTTCGGCATGGCACCAGCACCAGCGCCGCCCATCGGTAGCATGGCATGTTTGGCCGTCGGTGAAGCCGGTGTCTGCGGTGGCGGTGGAGGTGCAGGTCCTTTCTTAATGCCGGCCGCACCAACGACGCCGGCTTTTCTCTGCTCACCACCTCCCGAAACGTCCACCGATGGCGTCGGATCGAGTGGTTGTTGCTGTTCGGCGACCGAAACCTGCTTCGCAACCGGTAGAACCGGCGCCGGTACACCGGAAACCGTGGACGAGGTTGACGATGATGACGTGTTCGTGGTTGTTTGCGGTGACACGACCGCCGGAACCGGTGCCGGTTGAGACTTTTTCGACTCTGGCTTCGCTTCCACAGCAGCCGGAACAACCGCTTCTGCGGATCCAGCAACTGGAGTTGGTGTTGGAGCTGCTGCTGCCGCTGATGGTGGCACCGGAACTGGAACCGTCGGGGTGGGCTTCGTTTTGCTGGGCTCTTCTTCGGTGCTAGGAACGGGTGTAGATTCTTTCGAATCCCTGGACGATTTCGAGAGGGACGTCGGTGTGTCTGGAACTGGAATTAGTTTTACTTCATTAAAACATCCACCTTTCGACCAGACATGCTTCCACTTACGTTTATCAGTTTCTTGACTCTGTAGCGACGACGAATCATCGTCCAAGTCGAGCGGTAGAGCAGAATTGCGGGGTTCCTGGAGTAAGTGACGAAGCAAATAAATAACATTAGTGAAAGAAAAGGAGTTTGGTAATTGAAAAGAAAAATAGTGATAAAAGAAATGAATGAATTGAAAACAACACTATCAAAGTATAAATTGTTGAAGAGAAAACCATATGCATGCATATAACATTGAGCAAATGTTGAAAATAAGAAAAATATACTAAGATTGGAATCGGTTAAAACAAAAACAACAATTCAATGAGAGTTTGAGAAAACAATAAATAAAGAAAAAGGAGCTACGGAACTATTGCCAGACTAGATGTTTACGCACTACAGTCCGATTTTTTTGGTTGTTCAACTTTTTTTGTTTAGATCAGATTGAACTCTACGACACACTTGATAGAAAAACGAGGCGATTAGAGTACAGGCGTTGTTGCGCACTTAAGGAAGTAAGATAAACCAATCGTATTGTAATATGTTCGGTCTTCTTATGTGAAAGTGAAATAAAAATATCAACATTATAACGCGATGTACTAAATTTAGTATAAAAGATTGAACCAATATCGTTTCAAAAAAATCTAATATAGTTAATATGGTTTAACATAACTTCCTCGTACAACAAACCACGCAAAACTCTAGCACGCCAAGGGCCACCGGGAGAGGAAAACTCTTAACAACACAACATTAATTCACACTCAACACGCGCAACGAGCGAGGGACGCAAATCGGGCTGCCGTCATTTTTCCAGCACAAAAACACTCTAGTCTGACAAAACTTACCAACCCTCTGATAGAGCGATCTGCGTTTCGCTTGTCGTTTGGCTTTCTGTGTTTTGTTATTTTGTTTGTGCGCAAAACGTTCGATTTTGTATTTTGTCGGACAAAAATCCACGGAGAAACGGTTTGTGTAATGACGAGAGATCGAAGATGTTAGTATACGAGAGTGTCAGGTGTGAGGCGGGCAGCGTGGGAAACAAATGGGAAGGAAAAGAAGTGAAGAACACAGAGCATATGAGATAGTGAGATATTGCATTTTGCAGGACCAAACACACGTGTGTGTTAGTATGTCAGTGGCGAGTCATGGGCTTAAGCTCTATTTGGAAGCAGGGAATCCAAAACCTTATCCGCCTGATTGTGAGAACTTGTTCGATGCATAGTAAAATGCGTACCTCTGCCTCTTCATCGACCAGCTCTTCCTCAACGACGTCCGCCTTGTACTCGAGCAGAAGGTCCTTGATAGGTTTCGAGTCCAGGTCACCGCTGATGAACGGTAGCGCCATAAGTACGTCAGTCGAAGGCCTCTGCTGGGGATCCTGAAACGACAATAAAGACATTTTTATTTTATAAGCAAGCAGCTGGTAAGGATATATTTTTTTCTAACATACCTTCACCAGTGTGCGCGCGAGAAAGTCATTAAAGCTTTTCGTCCACTTCGACGGTTGGTCCAGCTTCGGGGGTTCACTTTTCTGAATCTTGAGCAGCACCCGCATCGGTGACATCTCGCTGTTGGGCGGTTCCATCTGGGCGAACTCGATCAGCGTGATGCCGAGCGACCAGATGTCGACCTTGAAGTCGTACGGATTGTCCCGGAACGTTTCGCACAGCACCAGCTCCGGCGCCATCCAGTACGGCGTCCCGATGAAGGTGTCGTGCTTCTGCATCGTGTGCTTGTTCTTCGCCGAGACGCCGAAATCCGCTGGAAAAACGGGAAGAGGGAAGAGAGATTAATCGATGCAATCCTCCAAACGGGTGCAGCGCCATCCCAAAACAACTTACCCAACTTGACGCCGCCGTCCATCGTCAGCAGCACGTTGCCGGCCTTCAAGTCCCGGTGTATCACCTTGTTCTTGTGTAAATGGTTCAGTCCGGCGCACATGTGCTTGCATACGTAGGCAATCTGCGCCTCGGTGAGCGGTTTCTCCAGCTCCACCATAATACTATCTAAGGCACCGCCATCACAATATTCTATCAGCATCTGCAGGAAAAAAGAAAGTGGGAAGAAAGAGCGTGTTAAAGTTTCATAACAAAAGACTACCGAAGGGTGAAGTGCGAAGACGAATCGCATCGCAATAATAAGTCTAGACCTTGCATACGCTGCTTATGCCCTCGGGAAAACATATGATCCCTCTCCCTTTTGGTGACGCGAATAATCGCTGGACCCAAACAGAAACTTTTCATATCGCATGGATGAAATGGCGATGGAGGGTCGGAATATCAAAACCATCCGGTAGCTTATGAATGAAATTACCTACCGTCGGGTTTTCTTGTTCTCCACCAAATCCCAGCACCGGACAGTAGGAAAGAAATTCGATCCACTTGGTGTGTGTGCCCGCTCCATCCCGAAAACCGTCTTCCAAGGAAGAGGCGGCATAAGGTTCCAGTTGACTGTCGACCGGTGCAACAGATTGTATTTCGCTGCTTGTTTTTCATAAACATTTTTGCGCTTCCAAGACACATTATAGCTTAGCAGCACAGGCTTTCGATCCTTTTCCTTCTCTATCAGCTTTGCCGTTCGTCTGTTTGGTGCAGCGAAAAGGAACCGTGCAACTATGCAAAACATCGAAGCATAAAAAATGGGTGGCCTCAGTGCAATAATATAAGGGTAGCGCACTGCACTGCCGGCTGCATAGGCTATCGTTCGTTTTACATGAGGGAGAAGCAAATAAGTAGGTATAAAAACTACCGCTAGGTGAACGCCATTGGTAATCGTACTCTTGGTGTACTACAAAGTGTTAACAATTTTGTTTGATTGTTTGAGTGATAAATGTTTCGTTCTTCCTTGTTTCCTTTTTTGCTTAAAAGAATTGCAAACAAGACTGGAGCGAATAAAACATTGCTACAAGTTGTTATATAGCAAAACCAATTGGTTAATAAATCGATGAATATTTTCTTGAAAAATATATAGTCTTCATTGTCTACATATCGATATTAATATAAGTTCGCGATACTTATCTCTAAACAGATAATTCACAAAACGTAACATGCATTCATTTTAAAACATGTTAAAGATCACTCTACGGAAATAGTTAACCCTTTGCACTCGAGGCCGGTAACATTTTCACGCTAAACCAGGTAATATTTTCACGCGTACTCCATAAACAGTTTTAAATAAAACTGTGTATTCAAATGGCAAACGTGCAGTAGATTGTCCATTAATTTGCAAGACAAAACATAATTTCACAAATCACCTTGATCCATCCATCCCGGGCAAGGTTGTCGCCTACCTCCAGGTTTTGTACGGTCAGAGAGTCTCTTTTTGGCCCTAGAAGTGTCTTTATCCTAGGGGAGGAAGCGAGTTCAGCAAAAAACCAAAATTCTACCATAGTTGGAACTATTTTTTAATAATTTGTTTTTTAATTTTTGTTTTACACCATAAACTATACAAAAATATTGAAATTGTTTGAACTATTATATCAAAATGACAAGACACTGAATGGGTTGATAAAAGAATTTTTGTAAGGCACCTCTAAGGGTCTGCTCAAATGCAAAGGGTTAAAACTATTGAACATTGGCAAAAGCAGATCATTGGAGCATTTATTGGAGGATTTATTCTACGGTCGATATGAAAAACAGCATTTCTGAGTCTCTAGTTCCTGCTTGAAAATGAACCTTTAATCAACATACTTCGTCCAAGGAACTATTCTAATCGCTACCAGAGTCAGCTTCTTCTGAACTCTTTACAACTGTGCAAGGAGGATTGATTGGTATGGACAGCAAATAACTAAAGCAAACACTAATATAAGACGCACTCAGCTGCAATCATTTATATATTGCTCCATTATTATGCATCAATAATACGGCACAATACATCGGATTAGACTTTCTGTATGAGATGGGAGGTAAAAAGTTCCATAAATTGAAGAAAAGGTTGACCGATTCAAGTTCAAATCTAAACAGGAATTACACAACACCCAATCAACATCGTTCGCTCACTCAACTCACCCATAGCTTGTCGTCGATCGAGTACGCCTCGTACAGACCGACAATGTTCTCATGCTTGATCTCGGACAGAATGTCGATCTCCACCATGTGATCGCTCAGGTTTTCCTCATCCTCGAGCGTGCACATCTTGGCGGCGGCCAGCTGGCGCGTTTCCTTGTTCTGCGCCTTGTACACCTTGCCGAATGCGCCATCGCCGAGCTCGCCGATCATGTCCCAAAAGTCGTTCGGGTCCGTGTCCATGCGGATGTTGTTGAAGATGCGCTTCTTCTTCGCCTCCCCGCTGCCCAGGTGGAACACCTTCTTGAGATTGTTTAGGAACGACATCTTGGCGTGATGGTTCAGTAATGGGGAGACTTAAAGGGAACTAAACAACACACACCACTTTTTCACAATTTCGGAGCTAGTGGTTTCGTTTTTCGCTGCCACATACACGCACTCTCACTTCTCTGTGACTCGCGTACTCACTTTGTAGTAGGGCAACAACCAACTAACCTCCCCCAAGTGTAGGGAAATCGCTTATCTCTACCGTGGTATCACTCTATATCTTCGTTCTTATCTATTTACCGCGTCAGTCTGGACCTTCTAGAAAATGTGTATACTTTCCACACATAGGCTACTGCGTTTTAAGGATATTTCGCGTGCTTTCAATCACCACTGTTTTCTCTAACCATTCACAACCGTTTTCGTATTTCAAAAGCTCACTCCACGAGAGTAGAACGGGATAAATACTGTCCTGGGTACACAATATCACTTTTAAACTACTATTTCCCAAGTACACGACCAGTTGGGATTCACGTGCGCTTCGGAAGACGCCGTCGTAAGTTTATCTTCTGGTACGCCGGTACACCGGGCTCTGCTTATCGGTATTAAATCCGTCGGCGCTGCTAGTGCGTCTTCATCTGCAGCTGGATGATTATGTTGATACTGATAACGATTCAAAGCGCTCCCCAAGGACCGTACGGTGGCTGTCCTGCAGTCTTCCTCATACACGCCATGGGCTGCCGTAGCATCTTGACCGTCGCAGACGTTGTTGTAGCAGTACATGGTATAAGGTTCTGCCATCTTACGGATCCGGAACGCCACGTCCCGGACTGCCGCGTCCAGTTCCTTCCTCGCCGAGGCGCTTGGTACGTTCGGGTTTGCAATTCGTGTGTGGCTTGCCGCTGCAACGACTTCTTTTGCTACTAAACATTGTAGCGAATCGGTCTAATCACACACGATATGGACGTAGTTCTTAGGAGAGTACCTTTATTCGTCCAAAAAGCGTGTAACTGGTCCTAAAACAAAAGAAAGAAAGTATCTTATTAGTCACTTTTATTGGAGCGAGTATGATTCATGGTACGTTTTTTGATAAACCTAACAACGAGGCGACGGAAAGACAAATATGTTTTGGTAGAAGAATCATTCTAATAAACTAATAACGTGCTGTTCCTTCCTCTGTTAGGGTTATCCGATATTGATTTCCGTATTAAATTAGACGGCGGTCCACAAAACCCTTCCACCTCAAGCAGTGTTTGTTTATCTGTGCAATAAATTATTCCAATTATAAATATGAAGATTGGGCGGTGCGCACCCCAACGAAAATGAAACGGATTCGTAGAAAGTTGGTTCAATCAACATATCATAATTTAGTACGATAAAAACAACAGATTTTGAATCAACAAACTCTGCATCATAAAAAGGTTTGTCGATTGCGAGGGTTTGGATCGAGCTTGCGCGGAAAAACAAAACTCCGTTAAAATTATCCTTCGTTAATCGTAATTTTTAACCCGCTTGGCGGATAAACATTGCACCTCGAACCGAATTCACCCGCCCTCGCCTCCCCGCACACAATGCACATTATTCGTGCTAATAAAACTGTGAAACCCAATTACTGTCGGCGTGGAAAATGGTGTTGTTTCTTGTTTTTGTTACCACCGGGATCGGGTTAAAATTTACCGCACCCTCACGGGGATTTGAGAGTGTGCAAAAACTAACACTACCCGTGCTTAGACTACCGCAGATGACCGAAAAACAGGGATGTAGAAGCAAAACCCCGAAAAAAATAGGAGGATAGAGAAAGGCGAAAGAATTTCCCCAATTTATGCAGCGAAAAGTGGGCTCTCACGCGCCACTTTCAGGGCGTTTTTCCAACGGTTTGATGAAATGCACCGGTGGCACACGATGATGGCATCTCTATTATTCACACCGACACTGTACTGCTTCAAAAAAACCACGTGGTGATGCTCCAGAAGCACCTGCACAGAATGATTTTTGGGCACAATGTGTTAGACAAGGCTCGTCACGATGCATTAGAACTTAAAAAAAGGTTATAATTGGGTAGCAAACCGAGAAATTAATTAAGTACCTATTTTCACGATTGGTAACAACCCTTTTTACTTTTAGAAAAGACATGGTTTTGAGTCAAAATTTTATATCAGACGAACGTTTCAATTCTGGCTTAAAAAAGCATAGAACATGATATTAACATAATGACGATAAATAAAGGAAGCTCCCCTAACCTTAAACCTATAGATTCTTGTTTGATTTGATTGCTGTAGTTTGACATACATTTCTAAAATGAGATTTAAGTAATTTTTTTCAAAAATATTTTTTATTACCAGTTCTAGCATAAAACTTTTTACGAAGATTTGATTATCCTATAAAATATTCTCTATACCCCAAAAGATGTATCGAAAAACCAATTCCCTTCGTATAGAAAACGCTGACGCTGATTCTCGACAACTGACTGGCAATTGCATATGTATGTGGTGAAGAAGTCAAACAAGTTTTCAAATGTTGTCGCCCTCAATCTTCCTAATCATTCTCCCGGAATAGGTCCTCATGTAACCAGCGATGAACTTCATTCGTTTTTCATCTCCCAACGATTGGAGGGAAAAGAATATGGCAAAACTTCAATTCCCTTAGGATCTCGCACAACTCCCTGAACATGTTTAGTTTGTTTCCTACCAGTATGTGACCAGCAAAGAGGTTGATGAGGAAGGAGTTTTGGGAAGATCCTCTCTCCGGGTTTCATTTTACGTTCCAGCGTCGATGAATGAAGTCGTCACCTGCTGCCGCACACTACCAATTCCCTCGTTGGAGTATTTTTCCCATTGCAAAACGGTTTTGTCCCATCTATTGCTCCTAAAGCTGTTGTGCTGTTTGAAAGATGAAGAACCTAGAGAATGGCCAGAACCACCGCGTAATACGATACGATACGGTTGAAACCGATCGGCTCCTAACGCTCCGTGCGTAGCGGTATCCCACCTTACGTAATCGCAAGATGGACGGTGGTGGTGTAGCAAGACAAGACCGTTGTTGTGTCTTGGCGTTCAGATCTGGGCACTCTCAAAGAGTCGCAATTCCATCACCCATGCCCGTTGCTTTTTCACAACACCAAAAGTGCTAACGAGAAACCTCTAGCGTGGATTTGGGTGCGTCGTTCGTATGGCGAACTTCCCGCAAGGTGCCATCCTCTCGGTCGGTATTACTACAACCTTCTCGGCATAAGCGAACGGATGAAATGGATGAATCGATCGGTCACGACTTTATCTGCTCGGATGAAGAAGCAACAAGCACATCACGTTTGCCTTTGAACACAAAAATGTTCAAGGACGTTAAAGTGCTCAACTCGAGTTCCTATCAAAGATGGTACCTTAGGAAGGGACAGTTCATAAATTCCCTCCCCAAAAAAACACCATGACGACATTCATACCAAGCCAACCGACTGTGCGGGCCAACGATCTTTCGGCCCAGTAATTCAAATTAAAAAATCGACTAAGAAAAAAAGGTACCGTCTATTACATCATTGAGCGTAGAAAGTAAACCCCCTACTAGAGACCGTTCCTTGACCCGAAACGCGTTTACAGGGGGGGGAACTCTGCTAATTTAGTCAACATTCGGTGGCCGTTTAGCCGTTAATGGGTGTATAGGGTTACCCTTCGCCCGAAACGGATCTCCCCATCTTAATGGTGTACCACTAGAGATGACCAATTTAGATTAACCCGATGGTAGGCTCGCTGTCTTAGTCTTAGAAGAGGGTAACACACATAAGAGAAGAAAAAAACCCACCGAAATCGAGCCGGTAAGTTACACCATCAATTCCGGGCGTTACAAGTCGAAGGGAATCACTTCCTACGATTAAGTCGCACGCATTGTTGCCTCCCTTTCGTCGAAAAAAAACGGGGACCCTAGTTAACAGATCGATCGAGTAATTTGTCTAATGTGAGCTTAGGATAGCTAAGGTTGTACGTAGTGTTAATCTTAATAGACCTACACGCGAACCATAGTCACATGTAAGGGAATTGAAATCCGGGGAAACGCTGTGTGACGTTTAATCGCTGAAGACTGCCGTCGTTTGCTTAACCCATTAGCGATGACCCCTTGGAAGACTTCACACTGGGAAGCTACTCCACTAATTTGTGACCTGATCCGAGAGGCCTGATATCCCGCGAAACTTTTGGACGAAAGATGTGATGTGGTAATAGTATAATACCTAAGTGGATAGCAAGCTACTTAGATAGTCCAAGCTGGAATTGGATGTAGGTTTGTAGCCAAGCTGGCTACAGAAATTGAATGAATTAATTAAAGTAATTGATAAACAGCCCGCCATGCCTACAAGACTCATGCATGCCTGTCTTACCCGATTATTTGGAGCACATCCGTGTAACCAACGTGTTAAAAAGAACTCCCTACTATGCACCTAAACACAGCTTTTCGATGATCGTTGAACCGGTTGAAAAGCGCGGGGACTGCCAACTGTCACCACCGAGCGGCGCCAGCCTAGGCTTGGTGTTGGTGTTCCATTGCGCAGTCGGCCACTCGACGCACACGCCGTTTGCGATCGGACACCCGCAAGCAGTGTACGTATTTAGTATCGCCGTAAGGTCCACTTGGAAAGGAGTTTTAGAAGGTGGCCACCGGGTGGGTTTTAGGTCACGAGCTAGATATACACACGCAAAACCAACGACCACTCCACTGAAGCAAGATGGCGGGAGATGAGAGTGAAGCTGGTCCACGATGTGCGTGAGGTGCTGCAGCAGCAACCCAACACCTTCATCTCGTTGAGGAGCAGGAGGAGAAGGATGACGGAGCAAAGGAGATAAAATTAATTTCTATGAAATTAAATTCCAACGCGCCAATAATGCGTAACAGGCTAACGAACGGCCGAACGAACGGCACTTTTCTCTTTCCTTTCCTTCCATTACCTGGTTCGCGGAAAGTGAATTAGATTGGAAAGGGAAATTTGGACCGAAATCGACCACACCAAAAAGGCAACATTACATCAAACAGCAGATCGTTGAACAGATTTGGGATGTGTTTTTTTTTCTTATTTCTGGCAAAGCTTAGCCGCCGTAAGCTTCCTCCAACAAATCCCGGTTTTCTCCAATCTCTGAATCTAATGAACTGTGCCCAATTTGGGAAAAACATGAAAACTGATGCATTGTATCGTAAAAAAACCAACGTTATAAACAATACGTTAGTTATATTGATTTATTAACAGTTTCTTGAAGCGTTCTTTTTAGTTTATTTAAACTATGTTTCCATTTTCTCCTCGTGACTTCCCTTATAAGGCCTACACTAGTTTGTCTAATTCACTTTGAAAGACCTTCTATTAGTTTTTGAACAATTGACCTTCTATTAGTATTTTCTTGAATTGCAGAACCAAAACAAACTAAAATAAGAAACACTAAAACTCGCCAGAATTAAATCGTTAAGAGTCGAACAGTACATCAATTATTGGACACTAATGTTTACCGTTCTGATTAATATCTCATTGGGTTAATGATTTATGAGAAAAGGTACTAAATGTTACTGGAAATTAAATTAGAAAAGCTATTGGAAAGGAAAAACCAAAACCTACAAACTGGAATCGTCCAAGCGAGGCGTAAACAAAAAGACAACGGAAGTTCTCCAGCTGGAAACTGGACGGAGAAAGTTGGAAGGTCGTTTCGAGGAAGCAGCAGTCAAACAAGACGCCCAGCTTCCTCTCTCGAGCTATTTCTCCGACTGTCCTCAATAAAGGAGATAGGCCTGCGGAGAGATACTAGACTTCATCGAAAGGTGAGGCACTTCCTTCCGAAACCTCTTGCGCAGCCTAAGCCCAAGACTTCTCGCTCATCTCGGCCCTCTAATCCGGTGAATATTTTGGCTCAAGGCTCAATGCAGCTCATAGTGCCACAGCAAAAACAAACCTTGCTGGAGGAACCTGCGCAAGCCCAGTCCCTCCTTCCAAGTATGTAGCTCTTCGGGGTAGTATTTACTTTCCTCTGCCAGCGGCGCCTTCTCCCTTCCATTTGGATAAATTCCACAGCCACCACCGAGAGCCCGAAGGTGAAATGGAGAGGAGACTGGAACCGGGCGAACAGCGAGACACCTTTTTATTTATGGCTTAGTTTTGCTTAGATAGTTCCGACCGTATCTCGAACGGCTGACGCAGTTTTTGTTTCGTTCCTTCTTTCGGCGGCGCGAGGGAAAAGTAAACCGCGGCCTACGGTTTGTAAAAGCCGCGATCCGATAGAGCTTCACACAATCGCAATCACGACCTGCGGTACATTAGAGCGCTCGCCAGGTGTCGGTACTGGTGGTGGTGGCGTTGTTGCTGTGGTTGTTCAGTTGTGGTGCCGCACCTCGGTCACTGTGGTCACGGACACAAACATCCGACTGGTCCAAGCCCCGGGTTTGAAGTAGCGGAGCCCGCGACCAACAACCATTCATTCCCGCCGAACGACGCTGCCGATATTCATTCACATTTCTCGGGACGGTTGAATCGCTGCTACGTCACAACCCTATCACGATCTCCCTTCCACGAAGGTCTCCACTCAAACCAGGGATACGCGAGCCAACAAAAACAAAAAAGGTTAGATACAGGTGCTTCCTTGGTCGAGGTCCGAAGATTATATGACTCCGTTTAGGGATTAACAACACATCTGCAGCAGCAAAACAAAAATAACTACGAGAGCCAATTCCTTTAGCAAAAGTGTTTTATGGACAAATTTAAAGCCCTCCCCTCGGGTCCCGTACAATTCCTTTACCCCCAATCCCGGTGAGCCATAAGTCATAAGCGGAAGGGCAATAAAACAACATTACCTAGGCCTTTTTCATTCATGAATTTTCGATGATTTCGCATTTTAAATTACCTGCTAGGATAGCAGATGGGAAAAGTTTTTGAGGAAGCCTATACCAACAACGACAAGAAAATGAAAAAAACCCTCAAAGTAATGAATTGGGGCTGTGCCTTTCAGGGCAGGGCCTTGAGAATTTCCTTCACCCTAAACACACACACACACCGGGGCAGGGTTGTGCCCTTCGCTTTTTGGGAAGAGACAGAGTTTCGTTGCCAAAAAGGTTTACTTTCTTCCAAGTGTTTTTTGGTTTTATTTTACTGAATCTTTTAAATTCAACTAAAATAAAAGCTTGCATGTAGGGAAGCCAGGGGTAAAATGCACTATCTTTAACACTACCTGTAAATCAACAGCTAAAGTGGAAACTTTGCTTAGGGTAACTTAGAAAAAAAAAAAATCGCTGACTTACATTTACTTTTTGAAAATTATTACTAAGTGCGACTGTCATTGAAACAGGGATCATTTTTAAACTGACAAATACACTGAAAAGTTACCTTACACGTCAAAATTAATTTTATTATTCTTTTTCCTTTTTTAATAATAAATGTTTGTTCTTCCATATTCATCACAGGGGATATATTTGGTTAGTATCACTATCAGAACTATGGAAATTTAATTTTGTTCGGCAGCAACAAGGACGACACCAAGCAATTTAAAAGGTTCCTCACTAATGCGGAAGCTAGTATTTAGAACTGGAGTTTTCAAAATATTCAAAATTATTTAAAAAAAACGAATAGAACTGTGTTTGTTAATTACGATGAAAGTGACGATAAGTGTAACAGTATCGAAAGCATCAGCTGTATAAAGATGATCTAAAATAACCTTTTTTTTTTCTTTTTTCAAACAAATAAATTTAGAAACTTAATCTACGTACTGAATCCAAAATAAAGACTGTTAAAAAACTTATTTTTGGAAAAACGAGTCAAAACATACGGAGATCGTTTATCACACGCTACAATGGTTAATTGCAAAGGTAACCTTCGCAACGTTTTTAAAATTTTACAATTGTGGATCTAACTACATGCAACTCTTTTATTCTTTTATGAAAAATTGACTTTCTCACTCATCTTGTAATTTAACAAAGGCATTTTAAAGGTGTACTTGTTGGCATTTAATTTGCATTCATTGTGCTGTAGATGTACGTACGTGCAAGCATCTAAAACTCATCACCCCTCCAACCATGCAACCCTCTCGGAGAGATAAACACCTTTCGGTAGGTGAAAAAAGACGGATTATCCGACACGAACATAACATATTTAGCGGCAACATGCAACTTTTTAACACGTCAAACATCGGATCAACGCACACACATCACGCGCATTGCGATTGAACCTTCCTGTAAACACAAAACCGTGCCAAACACAGCAGCATAAATCACACACCACCAGCTCGGGATGGGAAACCTGAAACGTGGTACGTGGTGGAAAGGAAAGTGAGTCGCCAGCCGACGCCGAAGGGGCTTGGGGTATTGGAAAACGATAGCGGTGGCACTTTTCATCTTCCCGTAGATTGCGAGCACCAAAGCCAAGGTGGTGATGATGATGATGATGGCGATGCAGATGATAGACGGATCAGATTACGCCGGGACTTTGAGGGCGAGAAAAAAAGGACGAAAAGCGGCCGGTGCAACCAAAGTGGTACACGAAAGCAATGTGCAAACATACATACATAGATTCCCTCCTCCTCCTCCCGGCAAGTTGTTTTCCATTGCGGTCGATCAATTTTTCGCCGACCACTTACACTTTTTGCGCACACGCACGTTTCACCGGGTGGACGCGGGGAAGAAGGATAGATAAAAGGGAGGAAGTGGAGGAGGAGGAGCGAGCGTCCGAGATGCATATCAATGCATGCACACAGGTGATGCCGAGCCGAGCGACTTTCAGCAACAACTTTATCTCGGTGGAAATTGAAAGCGACCAAGACGAACGACAAGAGAGGGGAAGGGGCTGCTGGCTGGGCAGGTGAAAGGAAAGGCTGTGCAAATCGGAGAAAGAGTGGCAATAAGGAGTGGTGTTTACTTTCCTTCCATCACGCGCCACGATTGCTAATGATTGACTTTCTATCTAAACACCGAGCGAGCAAAGCCGGGCTTCCAAGTGCAGACACAATCGTCAACGGTTCACAATCCGAGGCAGCTCAATATGCCAATAACCTCGTCTTGCAGTCGGGCGGAGCTTGAGGGTGATGGTAGTGGTGGTGCCTAAAAACACCTCACACCCCTACCGCCTTCTAATGTGATCGCCGGTTTCCATCGCCGCCAAGGATCGGCGGGGACGATGATAATGATGTTGTGTTGATCGATATGGAAAAATCGCTCCAATAATTTCGCTCACCGGTGCATTCAAATTACCAACGGCCCGTCGCGGCCCAGCGATTGAGTGGATATCGTCATAAGGCAATCACTGAATACAGTGCAGTACAATCTTTTACGACACACGTTTCTGTAGCGAAGTTGTGATTAGCCAAATCAGAATGCTAGAAGCGTTACGTAACGATTCCATCTGTCAAAATGTTTTCGAGTCAGCGAATAAAAAGCGCTTTTACCAAACTACTTGGAAACAAACAGGAAAACATGGACCAGCAGCACAAAAGGAGGCAAAACGGATGCATTTGGGTGTAAATTATTGTAAAACAACAGTGTCTGTCAGTGTTGTTCTTTCTACTCAGTACAAAGCCGTGATTCCTTGGATCAACACTATCTACTCTATCCGCAAACAACCATCACTGTTTAAATATTTTATAATTTTTACGAAAATACGGTTCGTGTAGTCCTCGCTTATAATACCCTTAGAAGACGAGGCCTTGAGCTGTCTTTTTTGCCTAGATTTTTACTGTCAAAATAGGCTCTGGTAGGGCGTTTGACATAAACATTCCGCCCGCTCGTGGAATAACGCAAAGTTCTAAATAGGCTTTGAAATTATTTGATGATTTTAATCTTTGAATGTAGTGTATTTTTCTAGGTTGAGTAACAAAACAAAATTAGGCACAACTAACAGAGCTAAAAGTAATCAAATCGCCACATTTACACAAAACTTCCAGACCACAGCCAAAAACAAAAAATAATTCATGCTAGGTTCCGTTTTTGAGGAAAGAATATTTCTGTCAAGCGCGTTTTGGCAGTAAAGCTTATTATCAATAAACAAGACAACACTGAACGCTGTATAATGAACTAAAAAAGGGCAAACAAGTAAAAGTGGAATAAAATTGATAAACATATGAAGATTCATTTTTGCTTTTTTAACTCTCTGCTTCTTCGAGTTAAAATAACAATATCTGTCGATTACAGTCTTTTAGCTTATGATATTTTCCTCTATTTTAATTTGAAAGAAATATTTCGGAAGAATCACCATTATGGAAACTAAACTATACTCTCTTTAAACAATAATTGAAAATGAATTCTTCCAGCTTTTTGTGATTCAACAATGAGTACACAATTTTGTTCGGTACTGTAACTGCATTTGCATGTGCGAGCATTGCTTCCTCCTATCGACTTTTAATAGTTCAATCGCTTTTCCCTCGACCAACGTGATGTTTACGCCGTGACGGATCGTGTGGCGACTGCTTCGTTCGAAACACCTCATAATAAAATTGTAGCACACAATCACTCTCTCACAAACACACACAAACATACACAACGATTTGATACGATAAGCAACGCGATTGCAATCGATCCGAAAACATCCATCTTTGGTACTTTTTTTATCGTCTTCCTTACTATGGCGGTATGAGAAATTTGCCCGCTCTAATGGATGATTAAATTCCCATTTGCTGCTTCTTTCCTCGTGGTTTAACACTCCGCTCTTTCAATACCGATAACGCAGGCTTAAGTGGAAGGGAAAATGAACTAAATGCGATGTCGTATTACCAGCTACTTTTCAAGAACGTTTTATCTTTTGATGGTTTCAGTTATAGGCAAAACTTAAACAGTAACTATAGCTTCCGATGGTGGGAGGCTGATTGGGGTGGTGAACTATGTACACAAAGCATAAACCACCCAGCATCTCCACAAACTCCTCGCTTGAACTGTGTGCAAAGCTAGTGGAAATATCGACAACGCAAAAGCGGACGATAATTGATTTCTCAAGTGTGTTAAGCTCAAACAACGGGATGCTGTTGACGTTTGCGTTCGACCTAATGCCCATGCCAAGCATTGGAAACCTCGCCTGTCGTCGTCGTCGTCATCGTATTCGCTCATCAGCATCATCATCATCACCATCAGAAGCAATCGTAAATAGAGGTCAGGAGCGCAAACGATGCAAGAATGGCACAAAGCACCCGTCAGTGCATAAAACGCTCCTCAGTAGCAGACCTCGCCCAACGTTTACAATGCGGCAACAACGCGCTTTCCTCCTTCCATGAGATAATCTTCGGATCGATTGCAGATGCACTTGTACACTCTTGAGAACTTGCTTCCCTTCCTACATCGGTGCACCTCCGCGCCCGGATGACTTTGACCCAGGGTCCTCCACCCTATGGGAGCTTCATGCGCACAAACAAACAATCGGGGTGTGGTGCTCCATCGAGGAGGATGCAACTAAAAATAATACTCTAATCGCTGGAAATGGCTACGACTGGAAATGGACCAAGTGCGCGTCACACGGCCAGAAACAGCCGAGGTTCGTGGGCGAAGAGATTGCACCTTGAACTCCATCGGCACCAAGGCGCGCTTCAGTAAAGTCTCCCACTTTGCTTTACTCCGCTAGCATCTCGAACGTGACGGTATGTGAAATGTGTGCAGGTAAGAGGGAGATGTGCCGTCGGTTGGTTCAATTATCGAAAATTAATGCTAAACGGCACCGCGGTTCGGTGTTTAATTGCTGGAAAAAACGGTAGACTACACCTCCGTTACTCGTTAGGAGAATTGAGCCGAAAATTTAGCACGTACATCTCGCTAAAATTACGCTTTCCGCACGTCTAATATTGATTTTCAACGTAGAATGATAGCGTTATTTGAGTAATCACTATATACACACACTTTATGGAATACATTTGTGAAGTTGTTGGTTTTCCAATAGAAAACTGCTTGATTCTTCTTCTTATGTGGCACAACATCCCCCTTGTACCAAGGCCTCTCTCTCCGGAGAGAGTAACTGTGACCGAAAGACGGTAATATCATAGATTGGTGGTCAGTCGTTCGTAATAATGGAGGGTGCCAGACTCGGGATTCGATCCCACACCTATGGCGTGGTGTTTTCTAGCGCTACCACTGCGCCATGGGCACCCCCAAAAGAACTTGATTACTTTTGTATAAAATACATTAATTTAAAAATTTTAGAAAAAGTTTGTGGTAACTCTAGGTTGAATAAACAAATAAAGACCTCAGGAAACATCGAACAAGAACTTCTTTAACGATTTTACTTGAACGGTGTTCTTTCATAAATGAATACGATTTTCCCAAGAGTAAACTAAATCAATCACTCACGCCTGACAGCGCCATTAGTAAATGTTACGCAATTGATTTTTCAATGCGAATACATATTAATGTGTAGCTGGGAGACTACCGCAGTACAAAACAGTAGCGTATCCTTGAAGACGGATAATTGCTCCCATTTTTTTTATTTTTTGTTTCGTGTTACGGTTGGCTCTCCCCTAGGTGACACGCGTTGTTGCTTCACTCCGTCCGGTCGGGCAACGCGTTTAACCCTTCGCTCCATCTCAGCTCCATCGCGAACGAACGTTGAATGAATATGGAGTTGGTTTATTTGATTCGCTACTCTCTATTTCCATGATCGCAAAGTAGATTTATTCCACTTCCACCCAGATCCACCCTTTTGGCCACCGTCATCTCTCACACGTACAAATCGGCTTTCATTGAAAAACTAGCCGTAAGGGAAAACCCCGACAAATTATCCACCTTTGGTGGTTTTTCATTTCCT
This sequence comes from Anopheles sinensis, assembly GCA_000441895.2. Classification (NCBI taxonomy): domain Eukaryota; kingdom Metazoa; phylum Arthropoda; class Insecta; order Diptera; family Culicidae; genus Anopheles; species Anopheles sinensis. Next base: position 64,866 of record KE524956.1, read on the forward strand.
TTTTTTGTTTGTAAAGTTTTGCACATGCTATTTCCCACTTTTCTACTAGGTTCCCCACCGAATGGTGGATGATATAATTTTCGCACACACATGTGACCTATCGTCGTGAGCAAAGTGTACAAACAGACGAACATGGAGCTAGAGCACTTCGTTGAGCTTCGACGCACTTCATTCCGAACGTGAGCAGTGTGGATATCGATCGAGTAAATTTAATTTAACAATTTAATTTCGAATTTTCTAATCAGTGTTTTAGACAGAGCCTTCTAGGCTATTGAGATTTATTTTGAAACATTCGAAGACATAGAGAATACAAAAACATACACTATCACAGAAAAAACTAACGAAAATAACAGTGCCTTTCTTAGAAGAGTAAATAGTTTGTATAAATAGAGTGACAACATTAACAACCAAGCCAGAAATGGTTTGCCACACAATCGAACTCCAATTTCCGCACCAGAAAGGCCACTTAGCAAGTGCATGTTAATTGCAAAGGGGGGAAAAATGGAACACAAACACTAGAGTAAGAAAAAAAGAAAAGAAGAAAATAAGAAGAAACTGTAACAGATGTATTAAGAAAACGACATAAAATATTGTCAAGGTTGTGGACGTTTTAAATGTTTACGTCTTGGAGGACATAATCCATCAATGATCTGTAAGCTAAGTCCTCGACTATATGAAACATTTAAATTGCCCTTGCGCTTCAGAGGGTTATCTAACACTCAGCAAACTACCTTCACGAGCTCGTTTCACCTGTTGCTGGACCACCTCGCCGCCGCCCTGCAGCTGATTACACCGACGGCATGTCTACAAAATGCCGACATACTGACCTATGTAACAGCTCTTGAGCCAGAAAGGCTCTACCAGGCTCTTACGACAGAGGCGGTTACACCAGTCAGTGCGCCGGTATGGTGGGTTATCGGCGATTGGACCCCCTCTTGTTTACCACAGTAGTTTCCACTCCACAATCCTGACCAGATACCAGGGAGAACTCGGCGCTCTACAACAACTTCAAGTGATGATGGCTCATCGACCACGAGTCGACCGCGAAAAGGCTTTCGGATTCCATCAACAAAAATCGTCTGGATAAACATTAAGCTTTGTGGACTCTGCCGCCCTTAGTTATAGGTTTGGTGTGTGTGCCCATCATTTACCAGGCTCGATAACTGCTTCTCGATAAATTGGCGCAACACCTCGAAGAAGCTAGCAAGACGGTGAGTTCCCAACAGGAGGATGGGGAGAAAAGAAAGGGAGAGGAGAAGGCCTAGCCGAGCTTTACAAACAAACTTTACACATTTTCCACCCTGGTGGCGGCACGTACATTTGAGGCCCTTTACCTGAAACCTTACCTTCGAGCCTGTTTAAAGAGCCGAGACATATGTGTGAACCACGGTGCACTTAAATTGTTCGTCTCCACCTTGGCTGTTTTTTGTTGTTGCTGATGTCAGCAAGCATTGCTATGAAACAGGCGAACGCCGGATTGTATTCGGTTGAGGCCTAGCCCTGTAAAGGCTGAATACAACCCGGTGGTTACTCCTTTCGAAATGGAGAAATTTTAGAACAAGCTATAGACATACCACTTTTCTTTGGGTTTTGCAAACACACATTCGTTTACACGTTTCCAGAAGAGTGCTTTTTAGTGCCGCTTCACGAATTTGTCTGCCTCTCGTCTTTGGCTACGCGCAACAAACTACGCCCCGTGAATCGTAGATGAACCTTCGGTTTTGCATGCTGCATGGGTTTACGACTAAACAAATTAATTGCTCCAATTTCGTGATTTCTTACAAAGCGAGGGTGAAAAAGAAGCTGATAGATCCATCGGTACATTAACCCGCAAACTATTTTTACAACCAATACAACCACTGACGAATGGCAAAACTCCGTAAGCATGTTTATTAAAAGAAAATGAGGTGCAATTGAGGTTAAATGAACCAACGCAACCCAAACACCTTCGAGCGATAAGGAGGTTAAGCATGTTTTATCGAAATCCAATATAAACTGAGTCGTATTCAACTAAGGATATCGAAGTAGAAATGAATTAACGATCGATAAATTTAGCAACACGTTCAAGCAATTTCAGAGCGTTGAACGAACAACATTGCAGATGTATGTGGGACTTACGAGATCCAATTCTGATTCGATTGAATTCAACGCCGCTATATCTGGAAGTTCCCTGCATGGCGCATTCCTTCATTTGGAGAGAAATGTTTTGCATCAACTTGTCACTAACGGAACATTTCTCTGGTAAAGTTCCGGACGAGAGGAGTATTCCCCAAAACTCAATTAGAACCATTCCATTCCGAGACACATCGCATCAAGACTTTCCTCGTTCGGTTCGTTGCGCCGTTGCGGATCTAATTTAATTCTTTTCTCACGCGCCGCGAGGTCAAGTATAAAAAAAACAGAAACGCCCAAGAGAGAACCAAGAACCAGGGCGACCGATTGGAGGCGCCCGTGTTTTCGTTTCTTTCGATTGCGCGAGACGCTTCTAGCCCGAAACAGTGAGGTAACGCAAACCCAACGCCGATTCGAGCGACTACCCAAAAGGATGGATACAGAGTCCGGTGTCCAATAAACCGGTTCGCACCTCGCAGATGATGATGCGCGGTGTAATCGTCAACCGGGAGTTGGAACCAGAGCAGGTCCCGCCTCGTCCACGGTGGCAACGGGACTAACGAGGGAGGGTGTGTATATTTATCTCACACGACAGTTTCGTCGATATTACGTTGGGTGATGCCGGGATTTCGACAGCAGCCACGTTTCAGTGCTTAGTCCGGAGGGAGATGTGCGTGAGATATGGTAGAGGTAACATGAGCCAGAAAACCGCCAGTTCACCAGAGCTAGTCACTTACACTGGACGTGGTGTGTGTGTGGTGTAGATCGTCACAAAAGATGGAGCTAGACCCGCTCCTAATAAATAAAATTATATCACGTTAGGAAGCGTAGCATAAAGAACAAAAACCTGCCACGATACAAGACCAGAATTTCATTATTGAGTTGTCAAGAGTTGCCCACGTTATGCTAAGAAGAGTTCTGGGAAGGTGTTACATCTTTTCAGGAAGCCTCAAATCTGCCAAATTCACCAATTTTACTTCCACGAACAATCAGTTGAATGTGACGTCCAGATTTATGGAGAATATAGCCACAGACAGCCATTCTTTTATGAATCAGTGCCAAAATATTCTTTCAAGTGCTCTAAGATCTTACGAAGTTTTGAAATCGGGTAGATACACACCGTTAAAAGGACAATTCGTACCAATTATAATATCTGATAGTATAGTCCTTTTGGGAGCTGAGCTTAAATCCACAACTATCAGTTCTAAAGATCTGAACATAACCTAAACACTTATACTTCAGAGCGCAATCTCTTGAACTAGAAAACATTCATCTCGTGTAAAGTAAGCATATAAGGCATGCACATATTTCAGAAGGTATGTAAGAGCCTTTCTTCTCTACCTCCATCTATTAGCCTCTGTGGGCTGTTGACAGTTTCAAATATGTAAATTATCCCTTGGCGGTATACGAGGGACAAACAGCAAGCGATAGTGCAAGAGCGGCGGAAAAGGTAAATTACTTCGCACTCGTGTCATGTCTGCGGCTCACCGGAACCTCGTGGCTTCGAAGGGCAGCAACACCGACACACCACGTGCCCAAAGGGAATTCCGTAGAGAAAGGGTTGCTCTGCAAGCTGTTGTCGCAATGTGGGTTTCCAGCAAACGGACATTTCTCGCCTATCTTTCTCCAGTAGTTCCACAAACGCGATTGGATTTCGATGGTGGAGATAGTTTTCCCCAATCCGGTGCAGCATTTACAAACTTTTTCTTCCTAGGAGTGCAATACAATAACGCTAGCCCTATGAAACACAGCGACAAATTTCCCTTCCCAGATGGAATTTTGGTCATAATTTTCAAAGCCGGAAACCACAGATTGTGGAAAGCAAAGCAGAAATTAAACTCACCGACGGAGGGAAGAAAAAAAACCAAAACACCCCAAAAACGTTTACGTGACACACGATGTAACGATTCCGAGTGCATGTGACACTGCAACACTTTCCCTCCCGGAACAGAAAATAGACATTAAGGCCAGTTTTCCCAAGCCGACCGAGACCGTCCGTTCGTGGCGGAAGGAGGATAAGGTCGAAAAATGGTTTTCCTCTATTTTACGATCATTGTTTCTTTTTCCTCTCTCTCTCTCGGTTTTAGATACCGATAGAACTACCACCGCCCAGACGTTTTAGTCGATTTGATGTTGTGTGTTGTCTTAATGGTTATGGGGTTTCGGGTTTTTTTGGAGCCGCACAGAACCGCGAGGCAAACACACATGGGAAAAGTTTCCCACCCGAACACCCGGAACGCACGTTGGCGGCGGAAGAGTGACATGGTGAATTTCGAGACCCTCGAGGGTACACGTTGTTGTTGGCTGCCAGCGGCGATAAAACAGACACTGACCAAAACTCACTTTCGATCGCCGCCGTGCTTTTGAGATTTTTCGCACACAATCGCAAACCAAGACGTTGCCCAAATTGGAAGCATCTTGCTTGAAAGGCGAAAGTTTATTAAAAAAAAAAAAGGAAACACCAACAACAGCAAATACCAAAACCCTGCAAGTGTCCGCATTTCCGACGGACGAAACGCCGATGATGAGCAGAAAATGATTGCCCGAAACGTAGTGACAGCAGCAGCAGACGGCGATGCACCATTCCCATCCCAAAGATGGTTCGGTAACGGCGTGAAGTCTTCCGCACGAAAGTGAAAAAGGAAAGATTAAACCAAACGCGTTCACTTTTACCAAACTATGAGAAGTGTACTTTCGTGCACAATCACAAAACCAAATCAATCTTTTGAAGTTGTGTTCATACTTTTCGTCATATAACGATCCTTTTTCCGACTTCTAACCTTTTGTCTAAATTATTTCCAATTATAGTATTGAAATAAAAATTCCCCCCGGCAAAAGGAAACACTGTTATTTTCAATTTCAAAAAACGAATTTAAGCTTAACCGAACGATTGAATTTTCATTCTCACAAAAATAGGTTAAACCGTTAGAAAACAAACAACAGATCACAATTCTTTTTCAAAAGTTGGTTTTCCATTTCGTGAGCTGATTCCAGAATTCCTAGATGCTTATCTACCATCTGGTACGATACTCAGAATATAGTTCCTAGCAGCCAGTCACACATACCACCCAAGAAACACCCGATAAGAAATGACATTGGTCTGGGCGCGAGGGTTGATTTTTTGTACCCAAGAATAGTTACTTATCGATGCTTTTATTCCCAAGAGTATATTGCTTAGTTAAGTTGTTTAATTTATTTAAAGCGTTAAAGAAACGATTGAACTGCAACTGACTTGTAACTTAGAAAATCCGTTACCATGACATGTTTTAAAAATTGTCTTTACTCCTATGAAGGCGATGCATAAAGACTACAGTATAAAGGGTCACGATGTAAGGTGCCGGAAACCGGAAATAAGGACCGGAGAAGGAACCGCGCCTTGCTCTGTCTTTGGTTGACGTTATATTACCCTCAACATTCATACGTAGTTGCATCTGTGATGTGATGATGCATCACTCTTTAATGTGAAAAAATTGAATGTAGAAAGTACCATAACCGCAAACATCGGTAAACCGTAATGGCAGAATCGTCACCAGCGTCGTCAGTGATGACTCTTTTTCGCTGGAAATAACAGATGCCATCCATCAGTGTAGGGGTTCGAGCACGAGCACACCCGGAAGCGGAGAAACTTCATCTCTGGACGGAGATCCCTTTCGAAAGAAGGGTGAAATAAAAGATGACGACGGAAGCAGAGTGATGAAGATGGCAAACGAGACTAGTTGACTCATACCGAAACACCTGCTCTGCTCTTTAAGCTTAACTTCAACCAACTGGTATGACTAACAGGACACTAATGATGATAGCATAGCCTGATTCATGCGTTTATCATAGTGTAAACACTAAAGTTAGGAGTTTTAAATATGTTGTTTACAATATTTATTGAATAAATGAGTAATTTGAGCTACAGAGATAAAAGCGATTTTGAAGCCCATTCACGCTCAAATAATTTCCCACAAAATACTTGTTGAGATAACCATTTAAGTAAACAGAATATAAAGAAAACCCCCCAAAAGGGTCTAAACATTAGAAAAGACGTCAGGGATGGACCAAACTTAAGCAAAAGAGTAAACGAATCCGCTCTTTAGGTAGAACCATCAAAATAAATCAACTTGGTAGCTCCAGAATTATGCCTACGAACATTGTAGAATATTTTCTATTTGAAATATAATCTACTTAAACGTTAAATTAAGTTAAATTCAAACACAAAAACGATGTTAGGTATTTATCGTATCAATTTCCAAAAAAGATGGAACTAGCGAGATGTGAACCTAGGAAGCTCAAGCAGCTTGTTTTTATAACGGAGCTATGGAGCCCGAATCAATCATTTAAATTGACGTAAAATAAAATCCAAGAAAAACAGAAATCCATAGGTTTTATTGGGAAATAAAATAAAAATGATTAGTCGCAAAGATGTAAAATAAGCCAATTTACGATCAGATGCCAAGCATCTGATTTAGCTAATGGTAAGATAGCTTTGCTATACGATAGAAAGTGCAAGTGTCCCAATCAACTAAATTCACTAAAGCAGGCAGGAAGAAGACTAACAGGTAGTCCTATGCGGTGATTTAGCTGAATTTATTGCACTTTTATTTCTGCCACATTTGAAGCCCCAGACAGTCGCTTCCTTCCGTACTGAAGTACGCCATTATCAGCTTTATCATCATCCGTGCCTTTATTTACACTGCGCTGAACTCGAAAAAGGGCCCTCACGCAGTCTAGACGAAACCGGATCGGGGAAAAACTTCATCCACATAGAGGGAGTCGACTTCCTGTCAACTTTACCGCCATGCACATCCACCTGGTTGTAGAATCTAAACGACGTCGGTGGATCTCCGACTTCTCCAGTTGCATTGGGGTTTCTTTTTCCTTATGGTTATGTTTTGCTGCCTCTTCAGCAGTTGGATGCTGTTGATGTCATCGCATTCGATGTTCACAGACACATGCACACACCCACACATAGACGAATCACTTGTGCTTCAGTGCACCCGCGATGCACCCGGCAGATAACACAACGCCCCTTTCGGAGATAGCCGTCAACACTGGGAATGTTTCTTCTCCCATCTCGTCCGTGAACCTTCCCTCCCGGATCGACCTTCTCCGGACAAACGAAAAAGACAGATAGACTTTTCGGTGAAGAAGTCGCTGAATGTCGACTTCCGTCCGCCTGCAAGGCGACCGGCGGCGCCGGTTCGTGTGACTTTCATGTGGGCAGAGCGCGTCCGTCGGAGAGGAAAACGAGTGTCTGAGACCCCGACGGACCGAGTTTCGGAAATAGACAAAGCGAAAGCCGCTGCAAAGGCTGCTAGAAAGTTTCCAATTCATGTGTTTTGGTATGTTTTTCTTCGCTCTTCTCCTCATTTTTCCCTCGTCTTTCTCTCAGGACAATTCTGGACAACAGAAGATCCACGTAAACAAGTTACGGTTTAAAAATTTGTCGCTCACGCAGAGCGGCATTTTTTCGGCACTTTCCGGTTTCCGGTATGTTTCTTTCTTTTTTTTATTGTCAACGCAGATAAACGGCCAACAACAAATTGGTGTTGCCGCGTACGACCCCGCACGAGAAGAGCTCTAATTTTATAGTTCCTCCACACCGGAGCCCGGCAAAAGAGCGGATGGTGTGGATGGGATGGGTTTTTCGTCTCGTTGGATTGTGCCCGCGTCGTGTGTATACACACCTTGACATTGATCGCAGTTTGTTTAGTGCTGCGTGGGTTTGCTTAGCTAAGTGCTTTTGTGGCGCGGAAGGCCGTGCTCTAATTTGTACCGCAAACAGACGGACGTGGTGAAGAAGTGCATGAATCAAATGGTGTACAAATTAAAAAATAAGGCTCTAAAGAAAATGTGATTTTAAATGTTTAACGAATTGTTTCCCGTATTTTCAGTTAAATTAATTTATTTGATTTTTACTTTTGAGCATACTCCAACAAAACGAAAGCCACTGCCAAAGACATCTTTCACGCCAAAATGTAGGTAACTAAACCACGTTCAACCGTTGTTTAACACTATTCAAATATTCAAGGTCATGTAATTTTAACACGTTTATTATTTATTCATTGTTCTCATAGCTAATGTTAATACACATTTGGATCATATACAAACGTTTTTAGTTTTATTTATGTATGTCTTGATTAGGGTTGTTTATGTCGCAGCATCCTCCGGTATAACAGTTAATAATATACAGTTCATCATTAGGTCACAGTAACTCTCCTTGGATCAAAGAGGAAATATTACAAGGTATGCCTACCTTTACCAAAATTAATCTTTTCCTAAAAATAACTATGGTTTGTAAACAAAAATAGTGAACTAGAGCCTCTTGAATCTTCCATATCCTTTATCTACTACTTTTGCTTTATTTAAATAACAATTAAAAATCATTCCCTGAATCAATAACATCATCTCGAGGTGACAAGAATTTATTCTCAACCCTTTTCTTCCTAGTCCAAAACTATTCCGTGGCAGTCTGAAAATTTATATTACATACAACTGCTCGACCTGCACGTCACACTATCACCAGCGAACTTTTCGCCTGCAAAGTTTACCCCGTAAAGTGGCGAAGAAGCTAATGAAATATTCACACCTCTTGCCTGGCCCCCGGCTCGGCAATCGACTGTCAGGCAGTTATTCCTAGCAGCATGACGTAACGGGCGTCACGGAAAGAAAATGAGTCGCGCACGTTCCCGACCGGTAATTGTCATTTTGCAAAAAATGTCCAAGTGTTTGAAAGCATCCCATGCCGTCGTCCGTCCTTCCGAAGCGACAGCCGGGAAAAGTAATCATTCATACTGAAGGAGGTAGGTGGAAGGGGATCGTTAGCTGCCTACTTCCCACCTCCTCACATTCATTATCCAACACCCGAGAGTCGATAAAATTTGCCACACTTTTGTCCCTGCAATCACACACCATCTGTGGAGTGCCCTTCAACTTCAACAACGGGAAGACTCTTATCAGCTATCGGCGACACATCGCGAGACATGACAAATTGTTACGGAGTACACACACAAAAACATCGCCTTCGATAAGATATGGCGATAACGGGGCGACAGTCAATTGCTTTGCTGGCGACATTGCTCCTATTTGTTTACGTGATTTTTTCCATACATATTTCCTTAAGTTGCTTCGCTAAACGACGAACCACCGGGTCCATCAATGTGAGTGGGCCTATCTAATCTCTCGCGGCTCATGTTGCGCCGATACTTATCGAGTTGGCTGTACATCAGCAGTATGCCAGCTGTTTTTACCGACAAATAAAAATAATTATATTTTTAGTTTTAAAACCATCGGGCAGAAGTATTATGCAAAAGCTTTCAAACTCCAAACTGCAAACACCTCATATGAATTCCTACACTTAAAAATGTAACCAGAAGGTCAAAAAATACCATCGGACCTACACTTCGAGCATATTTTGTGTATCCGCCTGCACAAATAAACAGCTCATAATTTTCGACACCCTTTTATTTTGCTCCGAGCAGCTAGAATTAGATCGGACGATTTATATTTCCTCGGTTCCTTTTCTTCCCCCCAAAATGGCGGCTAGTCCTCTCATCTCCCGCACGAAAACGATGACCGTACATCATCATCACCATCATCATCATCCTCCATCGTCATCCGTCTTCCACGAAACGATCCTGCAGGAGTAGCAACAAATAAATCCTCACGTCCCTCACTCGTGTGCTCTGTAAACAATGCCTCAACACAAATATAAAATCAAGAATTGCATCCCACATGCTAAGTAGCTGGTCATTTTGTTTGGGGAGTGATTCTCAAAATAGATACGGAGGAGGGCAAAAAGATGCTGTGTTTGTCCTTGCACAACCAAACACACCGAAATACTGTTCACAATCTTATCAAAACCAACAGGAAGCTGCCACCGAATTGGCTTTCATTAGCATTTCGATCACAAAGCCCTTACACTTTCAGTAAAAAAAGAAACTAATCTCAAAACGAAAGGTGAGTTTCCGTCAAGAAAAAATACGAAGCCTCTGTAAGCCATTCACAGCGAGTCGATGAATGTGACAACGATTCGACGGAAGCAGGCAGCGACGCCCAACTGACAGCTAAACTGACAACAACACGGCACAAGAAGGACGCGCGCGAATGGCCGGTGGATATTTTGGAATTCCGGTTGACCAAACCACAGACGAGCCGGGGGATGAAGAGGAGCGTAAGCATACGCAACCACCGGCAGGGCAGCATGCTCGAATATGGCCGAATTCCACAGCATGACCTCAGCCCGGGCCACAAGCCAGCACACAGCCGAAGACCTTGAGAAGAAGGCGATCGGTGGTTCGGGCGAAGATGTTCGCCTAACGGAACGTAAGAGCGAGGGAGGGAGGGTGTGGGGGGGAGGTTTTGGGTGAAAAATGGACTCACAAATCAAATGATATTTTTCTTGTCCGCCCGCCGATGATAAACCAGGAAGGGTGTGAAATTATTTGAATGGTGGAATGATGCTCTTGCACAAAAAACTAAAAGAATACAAAATTTCAAACATTCGGACCAATATTTTTGGGTTTTTTTTTAAACAAACTCCTACATTTTTCAAATACATTTTTTTTAACAAAGCCATTTTAATGAAACAACACAATATCATTAGCTAAGCTAAATTTGTGGTGTTTATATTAACCAGCTACTGTATATAAGCCAACCGAAAAATAAAAGGCGATAATTACCCGCGAACGATCGCTCACAAAATACGGAGCAAGATAATAAATCGAACGACTGCTGGAAACAAATTAAAACAAAAACCAAAAAATTCTGAAACCTCCGAAGTGTTACGCGAAAGGAAAATATTGGTATGTGTGTTGACAACAAGATCTGGGAAAGATGAAGCGGGCTTGGTTTGCTTCCCCCAGCATCCACCGAGATGTACTGTTTGCACGACAAATTAGATTCGCTGGGGAATCATCAAGTGGAAGAAAAATATTCTCGTTGAGACGAGACCGTAAGGTAAGGCAAGGGAAAGTCGTGTATGCAAAACACATTCAACACCTTTGCCAGCGGGTGTTTGCCACGTCGATGGTACGCCGCGAAGTGATTGGCAAAACGGGAAACTTTTCATTCAATAAAATGAGCCATACACACACACACACTGTGGCTGAGAGAACGATTGGATGGTTACTATTTTTTTTTTTGTTATACACTGATCGATGGAATGATAATGCTAATGGCAATGGTTTCGATACACGACACTTGTGTAAACAACGCCTAATGGATTTTATTGCCACAAATTACCACCGAAATCATATACCACCAGGAAGTAGCAGTACTTATACGCAATAAAGCGTTAGGAATTTGAAGTCAGTGCGTAAAGGCAAAGCACAAAAATCAAACACAAAGCGCACAACTTGGCGTTGATAATAGTTTAAGAGATCGAATCCATGCTGGAATTGAGTTTTAAAATAAAAAGTTCATTAAGGACTCGCTTGGTTTGAAATAGTGATGAGAATGATAACTCTTTGTAGAGATTTGAGCCAGACTGAATGTTTTAGTGACTCTTTAGTGATTTAAATCACGAATAAGAGCCACAGAGATTTGAATCCTTAACAGGGATTTGAATCACAAAAGAGAGCGAAAGAGTGAGTAAAAGAGTTGCTAGTCGCCACAGCGATACGAATCTCAAGTGGAGTACCAAATAGAGATTCGAATCTGAAGTAGGGATCGAATCTTGAAAGTGAGAAAGAGTCCGTAAACAAGAAATCTGATCCTAAATAAGGCTTGGAATCTCAAGCAGATGCAAAAACATTATTAGCATAATTTCTCTCTTGTTTATTAAGTACTCTTTCGATTAATCTTATGGAATTCGAGTTCCTGTTTGAGATTCGACTCCCTTGATTGGGATTTGAATCCCTAATTGGGAATCGATTCCTTGTACTTAATCAAATCTGTGTGGCGACTACTTAGGCTGGTGTCAGTGCAGGTTCTTCTTCTTGGTGTAACGACCTCTTGGTCCCCATGAAGGGCTTACAAGACTTTTTCCCCTATGTATGTATGTGAATTGTCAGTCCTCTCGTACAAGGGAGGTCATGGGTCGATTTTCTAACCGGAACTACCGCTCGGCTGTCGCGGACCCCAGGTCAGTCAATTCTAAGAAAGTTGCATGAATTTTGTTATTTTTTAAAGACGAAAATCTCAATTCCGAATTTATAAATTCATCTGTCGAATCTCATACATTTTCGCCTGTCAAAACCGGACGCAGTAAAACACTGACACCAGCCTTAGTAACTCTTTTACTTACTCTTGGGATTCGATTCCCAAATTCGGATTTGAAACATTCCCTGGGATTCGAATCGCTTTGGCGACTAGTAAATCTTTTACTCACTCATTACCTTTTTTAGAAATTTGGATCCCTGTTAAGGTTTCAAATTCAAAAAAGGAGCTGCAAAAACTCTCAGTGAGAATTTAAATCAATCAATTCAATTCAAAGGTTTTGAAGATTCTACTCACTCACTCATTCTCTCTCAGTACGCACATCACTAGTATGAAAGATGAAATGTACGTTGAAGAATGTTAAATTTACTAAACAGATGCAGACTAACGGAAAACCATTAATTTCGGTGCAACTTTATTCAAAAAGCAATAGAAGCAGAGAGAAAATTAGAACAATTATTTATAAACAAATCAATGCTGACCTCAAAAACACACTTCGATTAATCCACTACTCACACATGTGGGTAGTTAAATTTCGAGCGAATAATCGAGACGCCACTCATGAATGGGCAGGGCGGCAGCAGACAATCATGCATAAAATAAAAACTATTTGCGTACACAGGCCAGCCTAGGGCCGATCCCGCCGCCCATTCGGGGTCGTATGTTTTCGGGAAACATATTCAAACCAGGCATCAACAAAGGAAGAAGAGGAGAAAAAATCCCCGCACGCCGGGCAGGCAAACGCAGCAAATCGATCGAAATTAAATTCGACTCAATTAAAATGCCATTTTCAGCAATAGAGAGCACAACGGACCGGACCGGCCGGGGGCGCATAGGTTCGTTAGCAGCTGATGAAACCCCATACAGTGGACGAGACTATAAGCCATTAGTGTATGACTAAAGAGTTTAAAAAACACACACACACATATTGACGAGAATATACAATGCAAAAAAGGTATTCAACCGTACGTTTGCTAACAAGGTTAGAGAAACCTTCAACCGAAATCAACCTACGGAAAAATCTTTCCATATGTTCCAAAAATCGGCGCAAACGCCGATTAGGTCTCTTTTCCACCAGAAAACCTACCTAAATCTCACCTTTGCAAGTCACAACGGCCTTACACGTGACATATTTCCATCAAATCATGATTCTTAACGGGGGTCGTTTGGTGGGAGGATTGCATTGTATTACATCTGGCGAAGGTGGGATTATTGTGTGGGTAATTTTTGTTGCTACATCAAGTAACCTCGTTTTATTTTTTCAACTCAATTTACCTCACTTAGAACCGTTTCATATCACTCGCTAGCCGTAAATTCTGCTCAAATGCATCAGACAGCCAGCGGACGATAGCAGGAAAAGGCAGAGCACGACATGACCATTAATTTGTTTTAGTAAAAAGAATAAAAGAAACCAGGAAAAGCTATATTCCGACGAGTCAACTTGACAACCAAATAGAGTAATCGCCAAATTAAGGGAGTTGCATGCGATTGAAGATATTAACGTTTGAAAAGTTCTATTCCATGCTATAAGTCAATCCCCCTTTGCTAGACACGTGAACAAATCATGTACTATTAAGTCACACACTGTAAGTATAAGAAAAACGTATTTTGAAACCCTAAGGTAATCTCTGTGGTCTCTTTTTTATTATTAGACAAATAGATTTCGTAAATTTTTTCTCCAAAAAATATACACCCATACAAAATTCAGCCCATACAGAGGATTATGTACACAATCTTTTGAGCATACGCAGCTTTAATATCCCCTCGGGGTAACTTGGGCAGAGGGCTGGAAAAAGCCAAATCCCACATCTGATGCCGGTTCTCCTAGGAGGTAATAAAAATGGCTTTGTGCACTAAGAACCGATATGGTCCGAGTTTTATGCCATGACATTTGTGACGTGTACCCTTCCCACATATGTTGGTAGGAGGTAAGAGTTGTTTTTTTAGTTTCATTGTCTAGGATTAAGACATGGGGTGTTTTCGATTCGATTTTCTAGTGCCATCAGACCGAAACACATACTTTTCAAAAATCACTCATAATCCTATAAAATATAACCATAACTTATTGAAACAAATGGCCGACGTTATTCCCTCGGTTCGAGAATGTATTTTAAACTTACGCTGCCACATTTTACTCTAACTCTGAATTCATACGTTTGAACGTTGCAGACAACAAAGCACAGTTTATACGAGTGCTTCGTAGCAACTGCGCCAACACTGTCGGGCACGAAGACATTCCCAACCCAGAGTCGCCACCTCAGACGGAACGAATCCGCACCAGCTGCATCGACCAGAAGGCACCGACCAAAATAATGATCTCAATTAATTTGCTTCGATATAGATCCGAAACGTGCTGGGATTTTTTAGCATAAATTGGCGTGTTTAAACTTATATGACCCTCGCGTGGACGAGCGACACCAGACGGTTTTGGAGTATTCTGTAAATTGTCCCAACTCCCAATGACTACATACTATCGAGACAAAGAAAAGTCGCGTCCCAAGTAGGGAGAAAATAATACTTCGAACCGGGTGAGGGACAGAACGTTGTCTTACATGGCGACCGGCAGCATCACGTCATTGGAAGCAATGCGGATGTCAGTGATTTTCTCGAAACTTTTATTTGACTTCCGTGTGGAAAATTAATGAAGGGAAAAATCGCAACCAGTCGGGCACGAAATAAAGTCACGCAACGTCACCGGGGAGTGACGCCACCGGTTTGGAAAAAAGGTTCAGGTTGGTAAGGTTTCTTCCTAACTTGTGAAGCATCTTAAAAATTATTTCGGAGAAAATTTGCAACTATTGTTTTTGTACTGGCGGTCACTCATACAAAGGCACGTTGCATCCAATAAAAATATATGTCATTTATTCAATTTAAAATGCATAAAGGACAATGAATGAAGATTGCAGGCGGTAATAAATCATTAGTTAGGGCATCCTGCAATGGGATGACAATTTTGGTACGTGCCTTTTGCACATGGCGATCCTTTCAGAAATAGTCAAATATTATCCGAACATTCCACACATTTCGCCACTGACTCTGATGGCGAACACTCTGACATGCCAACTGTTTGCTGCACGCTTTGTTAGCAAAACGATTGCTCGCTAGATGAATTTTCAAATGATTTATGGTATGCCGCAAAGCATTTGAAAAGGGAAAAATCCGTAGCTATCAATCAATGAAGCATTCGACTAGAAAATCTTTGCATGAGCAGGAAAGATGGGAGATTTATCACCGTGCAATGTCTGTTGACACATTCCCAGATGCATATGACGTTTTGATTGCATTTCGTAACGCAAAAGCGTTTCGAGGCAAGAACGGTAACATTTCACGGAGTGTACAGTTCGGATTTCGTAATTATTGCCTAGTGTTTATTCGCGAAAATATAGTTTCTATAAACTTCTTAAATATTTGTGTAAAAAAGAATATTAAACAGTTTTACGTATTGCTGTTTTACAACAATCAACTTATAACCGTAAGGAATTAGCACTTGTATGCTGTTTCATGTGACTAATCCATCAATCCAATAAGCCATGGTGAATTCTTCTGTAGAGCAACCATCGATAACACGACCTTGAAACCCTCCTAGACCAAGGAAAACCCATCAGTCAGTCCCATGTCCACTATTCCGCACCATAACAAATCCATCTTCTTATCGCACATTCCACGCACGACACACTCAATCTTGAGAAAGGGAGCCGATTTGAACGCGATTCTATCGTCGTGTGCCTTTTGCACGATCCATCAAACGTGCCCTTCGAGGTACAAAAGGCTACGGTAAGGACGATAAAGCTAGCTTACCGCCGGCAGTAAGAGTAAGAAGAGATAGTAGTCGCTTGTTTTAATGTTTCATGTGCTCGAGTTTTCATTTGAACCCACGTGCTTGCCTCGTAAGCCAACAGATCCGACAGGCAAACAAATGCAAATACATCGTCTCACACCTATTCTCACACCGTCTACAAATCGGCAAAGTTTTCCAACGTTTCCTCACATGTCCACCCCGACATGACGACGACACGTGTGGCAGGACTGGGAAAATATGTGCTCCAATTTCTCGGAAGGTGCGGGAAAATCGGAATTTTTTTCTTACATACCACCAGGGATGATCATACTGTTCTCAAAGAGTAATCTACATGTAGCTAAGACTATCATTTTATTTTCAATATCGCTTTTAGTTATCGAAAGTTCTTTCTACGAAGGTCAATGCATATTTTCCCAAGTTACAAAACCACAATTAAAAAAGAGGCTATTTAAAAAAGGGGACTAAGTTTTATTATTTACGATATTTACTGACTGCTGATAATGATGGCTTAACTCAAACATGAACTCATTGAATCATCATCGGTATTTATTGTGCTCGTAAGCCTACGTACAACACGTCATCCAGTGTTGTACCGTTCTTTAGCGTCAAATTGACATGATAAACACCGATTAACGATTCTCTTGCCGATTGCTAACATCGTATCGAACAAATATTGGTTCAAAAGTCCCGACAGTGTGTGTTTTATGTGAATTTGTTTCAGAATAACAAGCAGTTCAAATCTTTCGAAATACCTTGTGATGCAAAGCGTACTCAGTTAGTTTATTTATTTACTAAATTATTTTTCAAATATTGTTTTATTATTCTAGATAGCCGAAAAATGAAACCTCTCACATGCAATGGCATATTCAGACGGTTCATTCGAAGAGTCAGTAGTATATTTCCTTCAATTGCGAAGAGTTAATTACTTCTATGTTTGCCCTTGAAATTATCTGCCTTGTGGATGAGCACAATCGTTGATATTAAACATCAAAGTGATCCCCAGGCCGTACTCTCTACCCTCGCGCCGATGGGCCATAGTCATAAAGGCCTTATTTATTAGATTATTTGCCCACACCCCGACCAACCTGACGTTCAAAAAGCACCAGCAGTGCTTATGCTCATAGCAATACCGTTTCCTAACTATTTAATGGACCCCCACTTAGGCGGTAATAAGCTTCAGCAAAATTGGGTAGTCACAAATGGTTACGGGCATATCGCACATCACAATGTCTAAGTGCCAGAAACTAGTAGTCTAACGAAAAGCTAACAAAATTAGCCCCGATCGTCGTTTCTCGACGCACAATTACACCCTCTATCAGTTCACTCTTTTGGGACGGTTTGTCGATAAAATGTAGCCTAAATATTCCATGGAGAAACTTACCCGTTGTACAGAGCAGCTGATTTTCACAAAGTTGACTGCGACGATGGGAAAGCCCCAAGGAAAAGCTAGAAAAAGTGTCTTTTCACCAGATATTTGCACTGTCTCCGGAGGATTACTTTTCTACCTTCCGTGTCCAACGTAATCAAGATGAGTGTTGGCAGGGTACAGGATACCTAACAGCTAAACAGGACCTGAAGAATGCAGCGCTTTGCTGACTTCATCGACACTTTGGCGTCTTTGAGGGACGGAAAACGTTCACCGACCACTTGCAGCGTTGACAGGATCAAAAAAAGGAACAATTCACTTACACAACCACACACGCACGCAGAACATCCACAGGATACGAGCCTACTTCGAGCCGGCAATGCAAAGTTGATTTGCCGCAAGCAAGTGTAAAGCGATGACGCAGACCACCGTTATGCCGCAGGCCACCGCTGCTGGGCGGCCGTCATCCCCGCTCCCATTCTTATCCTTCCTCCTTAGCTTTTCAGCGGACGAATGCAAAAACAAACCTCGGTAGCCGGCTTTCCTTTCCCGGTCGAACCTTCCTTTTTTTCTATTCCTCCCGAAAAGTTTTGTTTTTATTTTCCCTCGCTGGCACGTTCTCACATCTCGCACACTCGCGTTCCTGACGGCGTCAGGATACACTACCACCACACACGCGCGCGTGTCCTTTCCATGACGGAAAGGACCTCTGTCACGAACACAAGCAAAAGAACGACGATGCTTTCACCGGCTGCTTCTGATACTTGTTTACGGCACCGCCCCGCCACCATTCGCTTCTTTTTCACGACAGAATTACACCACGTAAAACAGCACGCACGGAAGAAGAACCGGCTCAATTAGAAAATTAGTTCCTTCGCACAGAAACCGCAACGAACGAACATTCTGCCCTCGCCACCGGCGAGCTCAATTTTAGTTGCCCTTGTGTGCTTGAGAAGGTATGCTGGAAAATGGAAGATAAAATAAACATCAGAGAAGAGCAAAAATAAAAAACAACATAGCGGAGAACACCTCTAGGACCGGACGGGGAAAACGAAGCAGAGCCATTCGGTTCGTGCTGGAATTCGGAACGGCTACCAGAACGGCTCAAGAAGGGAACCGAATTCGCGCTTGTATTGTGTACATCGGATGATGATGGTGCCCTAAGATTCCCCCCGTGGCAGATGCTACCAAGTCTCAAGTGCAGCATACCATCCATTGGGGCATCAGCAGAAACAATACGCATTTCGTGGTGAAGTATAAACGTTGGCCAACACCGAATCTCCAATCCACTGCTGCTGGCCAATGCATTTTGAGTGCAACGCGTAACGTCCTTCCGTGCCTGCGTCAGCCTTCGTTTACATTGTTTTAGTTTTCGCTTCTTTCTCCCGTCTTTCAGACATGTTTTGCTACTTTACGGGATATTTTCGATATTGCAGCTGGGTTAGTTCAACGGCATTGCGGGTTTTTTTTTCTCTCGTGTATGTATCGGAATATACGTTCCTGGTCAAACTTTCGACAGAAGTGTTTGAATAAGAATTAGAAGGTAATAGAAATAATAGTCTTACATAGCAGTGCAATGTAGTTTACTTCCAGGACGATGTAATTAATTATTTTTCAATCGGAATTGTGACACATCGGAACACCTTTCCTTGATGTTTTCACACAAGGAACCGCTTTCCGATGATGAAGGTAATTTAGCAAGTCGACTGAGCACGAAAAGTCAGCAAAAGACGAAATGGCAAATACAATCTGCTGCAGCACGAGAGAACGTGTGTATGTCCATACGCCACTAATAGCCTACTGGGTTGCACTATGGGTTCGGAGGTATGAAAAATGTGAATCAAAAATTCTAGCCGTCATTTCGATGGAATTTTAGAAACAAAAATTTAGAACGTGTTGTGGAAGCTTTAAAATGGGTCATATTAAACCCATTTGCTTTACAGCACACTCTCAGAACACCATTGATTGGAGTAAGCAAATATCATTCATTCGTTGAGGTTACTTTTTGGACGTTGATATCCTGCTTGGCCACTACTGTCCATTTGTGCACTGGCGCCTGGGCTTTCCGGGTGCGCCACATACACAGTAGCCGCAAACATATATCCACGCGAGCAAAATGTATGAATTTTATGTCCGTGTACACCACGGCGGGGCGCAGCGTCGCACTTCCTCGTCCTCCTCCGCTAGGCTAATGAGTGTTGCTCTTAATATGTTGTTCACGCTCGAAAAACCACCGTCGCACATTCTCGGGCGCAAGAAAGCAGCACCAGAAGACAACAACACGGCAAAAACGGGCGAAAACTTCCGCAACGGGCAACGGGACCCGCCGCTAGCGAGCGTTGGAACCATTTTGATTGAGGATCGACCCGACCCTGGCCAGAAGAAGGCGTGAACCGTGATTCAATCACACACAACACAACGATGGCGATATGCGGTGGCAGATAAAGCTCGCAAAATTCGTCGAAGCCTATTCCATTCGCTGTTTACTGATGCTGAGAATGTCCTGAGCGCCACAACGCAGTTACATTTTCTTTTGCCCTCGAAATGGACAATTCGTCGACACAGCGGATCGCTTGCAAAAGTTGGTCCCCCGGATCGGTTGAGGATTTCGCCGCAAGTTACAAACGTTATCACGTCATCAAATTTTCCCACACGGCACAAAGCAGCGTACGTAGCAGTGTCTGGACGGCCGGCGGGGAGGGACGCAAAAATGCTCGGCCACTTTTTGGCAACATGTTGTTCCTGCACTTTCGTACTTCATTTTGGTTCAGCAAACACGAACGACCCTGCCACTGCCTACGTTGTGTTTTCTTTGAGGTGGTCAACGGGGAGGGTTTTCCAACACTGTTGTATCGAAGTACGGCACCACTTTCCATCCCACGGCCACCGGAGTACGACGTGGAAATTACAATACCGTCGAAATCACTTTTTCGCAACTAAAATGACAAAATTAGTACTCCGCCAACGACGACGTAGCAGTTATGTATCTTGAAGATTAGCAACCTAACATCTATGTATCTTGAACGGCGAGCAGGTGTGTTGGTGACTAGTTTTCTTCGACACGCCATACAGACACACACATACATACTCCGTGTCCGTGTAATACACTGGCACCGCATAACAAACACACTCAACCATGCGCAGTGATTCGCTTTAGCGAAACGGTAATAACCGTTTGTTGAAAGCAAGGTTAAATTCTTTTCGAACGAACCGGTAATTCAAGGTCGTCTAATCGGTGCTGAATGAAAAAAAAACTGCTCAAGCACACGCTCCGCACTGGCACAGCATCAGCATCACTTTTACCGAATGATGCTGCGGGGAAAGCTTTTTCTACTTCTTGCACCAAACACCAAACGATTGTCACAATGCTAACGAACACACGGAACGATTACACCAATGATTCAATGCTACTATTAAATGATCAAAATTGTGACTGCCAACATACTTAGATTTATGTTTTCCACCGCAGAAACATGCACTACCGACGTTCAACCATCACCGCAGCTAATGACTAACTGGTCGAGTAGTACGCACACAACACACCCCTCGGCCCTTTCAGCAGGCGAACGTGCGATGTGCGTTTGTGTGAGTGACCAACACATCCAACGGAGCGCTGTGATTGGCTGGCCGAAACGGTAATTTATGATTCGGAATAGAGGTTTTGTTCGCGAGAAGGACGTTGAATCGGTAATGCTTGTTGCCTCTTGCCTTCTCTCTCACACAGTCTAATTTCTCGAAAACTAGAAAGAATTTATGGAAAAATGTTGTCAATAAATTATTATTTTATTTGCCTTCATTTTAGTTTTAGATTGTACAAATTGATGAAAGGCACATGAACTGTATAAATTGTAGGTGAGACGCAAAATAGTATGCAAACAATGACCACATCGCGTGTGTCGGACAAAGATGGCATGATGATGAAGGAACCGCTGTTTTTTTTTCTCTCTTTCACTCGCTAGTCAAATGTAAAGCAAATCGAGTGCATGGAGATTTTTTCAAGCAAGCAATATTGCGTCAAAAATTAAATTTAAACTTAATTTAGTAGCTATTTGCGGCAAGTTATCAGTTGGGATAACACATGTAATTATTTAAAAAAAATTACAATTAGAAGCATGATCCTTAAAAGTTAAATAATGCAGAAAAATACACATCGGAATTAGGTCTTCCAGGCGACTAGAAAAATATTCTAATGACGTACAGCAGTTCAGTGTCAATCCGCAACCTGATTCAGTGTTGTTTACAAACTCAGAAGAAAACTTCACTCGTAAACACCGGAGTGCTATATTTATATAATTTTTACCTTATTTCACCACTAGAAATCAGAACTATCAGGCAGCCTCAAAGCAAATCGTTGTTAAATTGAAATACCGTGTTCGTGCTCGTTGTAAATTTCACTCAAAATGGCCGGCGGACCACCGACCCGCAATTTGTTACGCATTGCTTTCGACAACTTTCTGAAATCGTTCCGGCCGCGTCAGTACAAAGGTAATTACGTCGGGGAGGACTACTTCGGTAACAAGTACTACGAGATACCACCGGACCCGTCGGTCGGTAGACGCCGGGCCTCGCGATGGTTCGAACCGACGGCCAAGGAAGCATACGATCAGGAAATTACCGCCGAGTGGGAAGCGTGGCTACGAGGCCGAAGGTATGACGGTGTACACAAACTGAATATAGTTGAGGGGAGAGTTCACATATTAATAAAACAAAATCACAAACATCGTAGGAAGGAACCACCAACCCAGGAGGAACTGTTGAAAAATTTAGCCATCATCAAAATGAAGGAACGAAATGCAGCCGAGCTGGATGCCAAGTACAGCAAAACGAAGGACACCGCGGCCCTGGAGCAACCGAAAACCGGCATGGGATCGTTTCCTCAGTACGACGAGTACGAAGTCATGCCCGGCAAAGGAAAGCATGAGAAGTGAAACACGGTCGCTCGCGGTGGAATTTTATTCTGTGACAGTAGTTATACTATATTTCCTTCAATCATTAATAGACAAAAGAAGCAAGCTTCTTTCCCTTGTCTTGTTGTATATACAGTGAAATTTATAATATAATAGGAGAGCGATGAGTGGCGCTCATGTGTTTGTTGATTGAATGATGTCGCGTCCGACTTAGTTTCTCCCCCCGAAACATTCTGGGTGTGTTGTTATATCATCTCGCTTACGATTTACTCTAAGTGACTTATGCAGCATAGAAAGATGCCTTTAGCTTTACGTGTAGTTGCTCGTTTCCTCCTGCTGTCAGGAAGGGCGCTTCATCCACCTGCTTCTTTTATATCAATTTCTCTTCGCCAAGAAAACCTGCCCTATATTTCAACAAATACCATTTAGTTCCATATATGATTTTCATCTCCCAGGTGTAATGCTCTTGTGCTCCACAAGTGCACCTCAAAACCATGATACGCGCTACACTATCAGTAAGAAAACGAGTTTCTTTTCATTTAACGTCTTCCTCGTCGTTTTTACTCCAGCGCTTAGGGTGGGGATTGTGGGATCTGTTCACCCTGTTACTTAAACCTAACTCCGTCGTGCTGCGTCTCTTTTCTTTTCTATCCCTCGTTTAACCGCTTTGCAAAGGGATTCAAGTTGAGTGGGGCCTGTAGCATTTGTGGTGATGAATAATATTGTGACAAAAATGTTGGGGCTAAAATCTATCTGGCAAATCGATACCAACGCGCGCGGTGGTTCTGCTGTGGCGAGTGCGATCCCACCACAGAGTAGTCACATCACGGTTAGCAAATCATGACATGACTTCGTTCACCATCAACGCCATGAAATTCTGTGTGAGGTGAGCTTTGGGATACACCCGGCCGCGGCATGGCCGATTTAGCCAGACAGATCGCCATGGTCAAAGAGAGCCTGATCGTACGACTCCGCCTTGACCAGCCGGCCGCCAAAGTAGCGACCGTTCAGTGACTCGCGGGCTCTATCTGCTTCGGTGGCCTGCGAGAACTCAACAAAGATCTTGACGATCATGTCGGTGTTGTCGTCCTCGGCAAAGGTGCCCTCCGACTGGCGCTCCTTGTAGATAATAACCCGGTCCACGGCACCGTACTTGCTACACTCATCTTGAATCTCCTCCTGCAGCGTCTCGTCCACGTCCTCCGGCCCGACCATGTTGCGCAGGATCACCACCTTGCTCTTGCTCGGCCGCATCAGCCGCTGCATCACCAGGTGCCGCGCACTCTGGCCCTTGATCGACATCGACTCCTGCTGCTGCAGCGTCTGCGGTTCGCCCTCCTCGAGCAGCTTCTTCTGCAGCTCCTCCTGCTGCTTCTCCTGAGCCTTCTTGTACACGTCCTCGGCCGTGGCGTTCGGGGCGGCGGCAGCGGCGGCCGCTGCTGCTGCTGCTGCGGCAGCCGCCGCGGCGACGGCGGCCGGATTCGCCTGGCTCAATACTGTGGGCAGGGGTTTGGCGGCGGCTCCCAGAACCGGGTTCACCAGCAGGGACGGAGCGAGCCCGACGCTCGACACGGGCGGCACGAGCAGTCCCGGCTGATTATTAATGACGGCGGCGGCCTGCGTGGCCGCGGCTAACTGTGCGTGTGCAACCAGCCCGGCGCCGGCGGCTGTCGTGATTGCCGGATTGAGCGGAAGTCCGCCGAGGCCTACCTTCAGCGTGGGTGTTGTGGCGGAAAGACCCAGAACCGCATTCGTCGCGACGGCATCCATCGCTTGGATCTTAGCTGTGGCTGCTGCTGCGGCGACTGCTGCTGCGGTTGGCATGGCAGAGTTGGCCGCCGGGCCCATTAGGGCATTCGGTGGAGTAATCGAGCGACCAACACTGGAACCAAACACCATGAACAACCAAATATTAAACCGAACTTTTTTTTTCGAAAAATTTTTTAAACACTTACCGCAAAAGCTGGCCTCCCAAATCGAACAGATTCATGCTGGCGATCGCTTCGATCGCGGACTGGTTTGTCTGGTACTCGATGAAACCGTAGCCCTTGTGCGTGTGGACCGCGTTGCCCTGGGACATCTTGCACGTGACGATCGGCCCGAACGCCTCGAACACGCTCTTGATGTCGTCCTCCGTCAGGTCGGGATGGATCGACGCAATGTAGATGCGATTGTAGCTCTTCGCTTCCTCCTGGATCTCGTCGATCACCTGCTGCGCCTGGGGCATGTTGCTCGGCCGGCCCACCTTAATGTTACGCCCGCCAAGCATGGCCCCGTTCATCTGCTCCAGCGCCAGCTGCGCACCCTCCGGGATCTCGTACTCGACGAACGCGAACCCTTTGTGCTTCTGCGTGATCGGATCCCAGGACATGTTGATCGATTTGATCGGACCAAACGGCAGAAAGGCCGCACGGATGGTGTCTTCCTTCAGCTCGAACGAAATGCTACCCACGTAAACGCTGTGGTAGAGAGAAGAGGGGCACGAAACAATGACACATTAGTGCTCAAACATTGTGATAAAACTATACCACTACGTTGATAATAGTACAAAGACGATCAGATCTTATCAGCTGCTGTTATGTGCATCAAAGCTGTTCAAAATGGATTCTCATCGAAAATCAACGTTTTCAACATTCAGAAGGGTATCTTTTATGGTCACATCATATGCGTCTTCTTTTTAACTCTCCAACTGTTTAATACTCTGTGGCGGATCGCCTTGCATAGAAGCGATCCCATCTAGTTACCATTGATGTAATAAAGAGTTTCAGTTGTCAGTCAGCTCAACATCGTGTTTCACGTCTTTTCATACGCTCCCATATTGGTGACCCGAACATAATCGAAAAAAGCCACCGAAAACGTCCCTGTCGATGAAACAGAAGTTATAGTAAAACTTCCGAACTTTTGAATAACGGATCCAGCAACGTGGTTTGCGCAAGCTGAATCTCAGTTTGTGATGGTTGGTGTCAAGAAACTGTACGTATTTATTGCATACATCTATGGTAACTAGATGGGATCGCTTCTATGCAAAGCGATCCGCCTCAACTCCTATCTCCAACACCAAACACAGAGCATTGTTATTTACTTCTGTTTTGTTTGAGAGCGACTTCTTTTGAAGCTTTGTTGCAAAAAATCAAAGTCTAGATCAAAACTTCACAATTATTTTTCAAAATAAAAAAAATCGGAATATCCAATTTCATCAAGATTTTGTATTCGATTTGCGTATAATGGCAGAGAACCAAAAACTGTAAGCCGGATTACAAAAAAAAAAAAATGTTTGCAATCATGTTCGTTCAAATGCCAGCAGAATTAAGACCATGAAGACCATGTTTTTCATCCACAAGGAGCACTAACTCCACAATTATTGCACTTTCATAACAATTTCAGAATTTTCCAAAGTTAATTTTAAATTTACATTTTGCGGCAGTAACGAGAGACAAAAGTGTACCAATTTAAAAAAATATTCGAACATAGAAAATCCATACGGACCTTAAGTATGTTTCGTACATTAAATTTTAACTAAATATGACCAATTCTGGAAGCAGTCTGATTCACTTTCCTTGGTGCTTTCCTACACAAATTGTATAATAAATTAAAACACAAAAATTGGCCGCAAATTTTAAGCTTGTCTTATACAAAGGGTAATGAAAAATATGGTATTTCGAAGCGCTAAATATGCAGAAATCGACTATGATGATGCCGTGTGTAGGTGTGTGTTGGAGACACCAGATAGAAGAATAGCATTTTTCGACCAACGCCCTAAACACTTACCGACACATCAAGGCCAATGCCTGCTGTCGTTGCACCTGGGTTCGCTGGCTGGCCAGTTGCTGCTGCTGGTGGGCCAGCGTCTGCTTCATCAGCACCATCTTGATGCTCTGCTCCATGGCGTACTTCTTCGCCCGTGTCACCAGCTCGTGCTGCTCCGATGTCAGCCGGGGCAGAGCGCCGCCCAGGATGCCCAGCAGGGCCGACCGGGTGCCGGGTCCGAACGCGACATCGCCCGTCTGGCGCAGGTCGTACACGGGCTGCGCGATGTACGGTAGAATTTTCGGTTCTGCGAGGAAGAAACAAAACGGTATGAGTAAAACTTTTACTAACAACGGATCGGTGCGATTGTCATTGCTTCCTCCCCGTCCACTCGCGAGGAGAAAGCAACCTCAATGACAATCCAACGTTAGCGGTTACAATCTAAGATTCTCGTATGTTTGCCTGTGGCAATTCGTTTCACTCTCCATTGTTGGGTAGGATAGCATATTTTGGGGTGGGATAATCACAGACAAGGAGAACGTTGAGAAAGAAGAACGACCAGGGTGGAAAATTGTTCAACCAATAGCTTGCAATCAAGATTATCTACGATTCGTTTTAGATGCCATCAAATACTGTGGCCGGTAACGCTATTTTGTTCAACATTATCTGTGAGATAAGGAGATCGTGTTTCTTGATGAAAAAAATATAGATAAAACACCTACATTTTTCCTTCATCCGGCTTAATATCGTGCTTCATCACGAAGTCATTTCGCTTACTTATTTCAATATAAAATTATTAATTTCGAAATAGTAAGAACAAAAATTGATCTCGTTCTGGAGAAACCAAATTCAATTAAATTCAAGTCACCAAATTATTGTCCAGTTACACTAAATAATATTTTGTCATGTAACTTACAGATAGATTCTAGCTCCCAGCTTTTCTAAACCTTATCATGTTAACAAAATAAAATTTCCTAATTTATAAAACAAGATATAAATCCGATTTATCGATTACTTCAATTCCGTTGGAATAATAACGTTCCAACCAATTATGTTTTCAGTTACAAAAATAAATTATCAGAGAAAAACAGCTTTTCAAAAATTCATCACTCCACACGGAGCAAGGAATCAAAACAACAAAAAAAAAATACCAGTGCAATAATGATCGAGACCCTAGAAAGTAGTACGTCGGCTTCGGTCTGTGAGTGAAATGAGCGAAAGTGTATATCAATGGTGGCATGGGTGTGGGGAATATGTAGAAAAAAGTAGATACAAAAAATACAACACATGAGAAATCAGTTCTAACCTCTTCCATGGATCTGAGGGGGGGTGTTGGGGGAGAAGTCAACTTTGTGAGGATTTCCATAAACGCTCAACTACTCATTCATTTCGCCTCATGTTGCTGTGCAAATGTGTACGTTTATAGGTTGATGTGTTTTAAACCATCAGCTTGTTTTTCACGATTGGAATGAAACTCTGTTTATCAGTTGTGCATCTGTTTGCCTTTTAAACGAAGGTTGGAAGTGGGTATGTTTCCTCCTGCTCAAGGGTAGTAAGAGGAGCAAAACACAGAAATGGTAGAATGAACTTATTCCGGTGTTGGTGATGGAAGTAGTAGTAGTAGTAGTAGCAGTAGGCGAGTAGTGATTGATTATCAAAAGGACTAATTTTGATCAGATCGGTTTGCAAACTTTCAAAGGATGACATGATGACCAAAGAAGAATAGTAGTAGTAGTAGTAGTTGTAGTAGTGGTAGTAGTGCTAGTAGTAGTAGTAGCTGTAGCAGTTTATGCTTGAATTCAGTCTCTTGGCGATACTTTTGCGTTGGAGATTCGATAGTGATCTTTTTGGCACTCGGGAGGAAGAAGGAGCAAAACGAGAAAGAGATGGAAAGAGAGAAGAGAGAGAAACGAAAACAATACGAGAGATATATAGATCCTGAAAATAAATAAAAAACAAGAAAAAATAATGCGGATTAATTGGTTGACTCGATGATGAGCAGGGAAGAAGAAGCGACATGAGAGTGTTAGGGAGGATCGTGTTAGATGATGCGATAAAACAAAAAATCTTATACTTCCAACCTAGTTGTTCCATGGATGTTGTTGTTGAAACACAACAAAAAAATAGTATAAGTAATAGTATAGTTTTTGGGGTGGATGTTGACGGTCCAACCCTAGAACCTTAATGTCAAGGTAAAAAACAGTTTTATCTAGTTCAAAGTTCAAAAGAACAAGTGTGACCAAGATAAACAAAATCATTAACATATTGATTTTAAATTACTAATTAATTTTTGCAATCTGTAAATACACAAATTTATCTAAGAAACACAATTTTAACTATCAAATATGGTTTCATAGTCCTTCGACGAATTGTTGTATTAACCAAATAAGAAATTGAAGCAAAATTATCTAATTTGCAAAAAAAATTGTGATAATTTTTAAAATACTTTTTCAAAACTCTTTTCCCGCGCTCATCAATTTTTTTTTGCTGACTATGATTTTAGCAGGTAATTTAGTCCGTAAAGAAAACATACATATTTTGGGAATTTCTTCTTTCATATGGAAGAGAGATTTTGAAAATTGATTTTATGAAATGTCAAACCAAATTCCTAAGTTCTGGTCTGTCTGACCGGACTTTGAGCCACTGTGCAGTGTGGCGTTTTCATCAACGACTGGACGATAGCTGTCAGCATTTTCCAGTCCATTAGACACGTGGAATATATCAAATCTATTTAAAGGGGAAAAACTGGGAAGAACACATAATACGGAGACAAAACAAAGTATGGCATGTAAATAATCAAAGAATGTAAAAACAAATGTTAATGAAACCGGAAAAGGTGAGGCCCAGGTGAGGGCATGTCAGTTGTAAATTGAGCCAGACAAACACACACGCACGAAACGACTGTCGTGCGGTTCGTGATGAGCACAGCTTCGTGACGGAAGAAGTGAAAGCGATTCGCGGAGAGAGCCGTTGTGCATCATCTTGCAGCACAGAACCAGAGAAACCACCATCCGGGTCGCATTCCGGGCGCCCCCATTATGACACACACCAGGTGAAAGAAGTGTATAAGGACTCATTTGTTCATTATTGTTGAAAAAGAGAGAAAGAAAGTTAAATACAAAATAGAAAGAGAGAGAGAGAAAGAGATAGAAAGAGAAAAAGAGAAAGAACAAGATCGAGACACAATAGGCCACCCTCTGCGCGCCGATTACTAGCAGAACGCCACCCGACACACACACATACAGGCCACCAGCTACCACCGGCGGGTTGGGTCCGTTTTTCCCTAGGATGGTGACGATGGTCGCGCGGCGGAGGGTGCGGTTTGGTGGCGGGATGATGAATCAACCAGGACACATGCTCGCCACATAGAAGATTTCGTTTTGGGGGGATGATTTATGAGCGCATTACGGTCTCTGTCTCTCTGTTACTCGGTGGAACCACCATAGCACTGTTTCGTCACACTTTCCCTTCTTAGCTAAATTCGCTAGATTCACCGAACCGGTCGGAGGAAGATGTCGAAGAAAACGAAAGAAAAGCTGGGAAAGAATGGAATGGCTCTACTACTAAGATGTCGGATAGTTAATCGATAGGATCACGCCGGTTCCCGTGTACTAGGTTTGCCCCCCTCGAAAGCCCCCCCTCACAAATCAACGGGAAGCGGAAATGATATACTCAACATACTGGTTTGCGCTCTCTAGCGCGTGTGTCCCCGGTACACCGGCGGTGTCGTTAGTAAACAAGATTGTTGCTGATAGACTTTGAGTCAACATTGTATTCTCTCCTCGTAATAAATTGGTACACCACCACAGAACACGAACAACACAGTTCGCTGAAAATACTGATAGAGAAAAACACATAAAGTGAAGAAAAAATAGAGAAAGAGAGAGAGAGAGAGATAAAAAGAGAGAGAAAAACGATACAGAGACGCACACGATCGCCAAGATACCGCTGAGGCAGAAAACCAGGACATCTGACTGGACGAGATCCGAGCTAAGCGAGGAATCTCTTCTAGTATCGGACACGGGATGAAGTACAGTTTACAAGTCCCGAGTTCTCCTTCTCTCTCTCTGCGAAGATTAAATTTTAAGTGGGTTCTTTGCTACACTGTGTGAACAAAATATAACATTTGACCGTTGGCATACGACGATGACGGACTTATCGAAGTTGGAGCAGGTGAAGGAGGAGAGAAACGAGAAAAGAAACCACAGAGAAAAAAGAAAGAAAAAAAATCTGTGGACGGACAGGAAGCAAACTTTCGCCATTCCTCTTCTCTGTCAGCCCTCATCAGCATGAGAGGTGTGGGGTGGGTGGGTGAAGGGTGATGCACGGAATCGGAACGCAATCGGTCTCCCCTATACCGGTAATCCGTGTGATGTTGACGCAGTCGACGTCGGAGAAGACGGAGCTACATGCATCCTCCAGGTTCTCTCTCTCTTTCGCCACCCACGGATTCGTCGTCGGATCGACGAAGGAAGCTGGTTTGTGATGTTGGAAGAGTAGAAGGATAACAACAACCCACACTCGATCCCCCCCGCATACCACATTATTTAGTAAAAAAAAGAAGAATTAATAGAGAGATACATATAGAGAAAGAGAGAGAGAGAGAGAATAAAAAAGAGAAAAAGAAGGACATTTTTTGTTAGCTTTTGGACCCCCGGAAGCGCCGCTTGTGAAAAGCTATAGTAATACAGTACATGTCCGAGAAATGGGTTACCAAACCAGGCGCGCGTATCGGCCTGATGACGAGAGTATACTACCCGTCCCCCATCCATCCGTTGGCGCCTTTTTTTTCGGTCGATTCTTGTGGTAGTACCGGTGCCTTTCCTCTCTCTTCTTCTCCTCCGAGAACCCAGTGAAAAAAGAATTTTGCTTCGAAATGAAAATTACACATCGTATAGAGGTAAAGGGTGAGCATCGACGAAAATTAAATTTTCTTCCCATCCCTGCAGCGAATATGGTGAGGTATGAAACAGAAGTTCACAAGTGTTCTCCAAATTTCTCCAGTATACTAAGGAAAACCGATCAAAACTGTAATGTTGTGCCAAGAAGTCGCAGAAGTAAAAAAACGACCCGTTTTCAAATGTCTCGATAGTTCTAGTGTTAACTATCGTCAACAACAGAAAGTTTTCAGATGAAAGTTAAATGCAGTCCCACGGCGACATTTCAAGAAAGATCAACAATTACACGAAGCAAGACAAGTGGCGAGCGTCTAATACTAAGCGGAAAAACCTTCCATTACGTGTTTTTTCCAGAACTTTTCTTAACAAATTGTTATTATCTACATTGTTACCGATTATGTTTAAAATAAGATAATTCTTTACACTTGACTAAGGCAATTGGGGGGTGGTTACCTCTCGAATGACACGATGGCACATGGCATCATATTGCGTGAACCAGTTTACTTCTGGTCCGAACAAGCGGAGGTCTGAAATATTTATCATTTCTTGTTCTCTATTTTTGTCTTCACTGAATTTTACTCATTTTTCCCATGGTTTTTTTTTTAGTTTAAACTACGTTATATGATCACAAAAAATCGCTGAAAGTACAGAACAAAAAAGAAGAAAGAAAGAAACGAAGAAATCTCATGAATTGGTATTGTTGTGTGCAGTGACCACGAGTAAAACCGTGAATCAAATAATGATTAGGGTTGGAGTGGCGAGATAAAAAAAATAATAATAACATATCATTGTAACAAATATCTGTATAACCTAAAAGGATTCTTCCGATAAAATAATTTTCACTCGCGTCTTTCAGACACGACGATAGAAACAAAACAAAACAAAAGTCCAATCACGTTAGCCTTGGCTAGGAAAATAAAACACCATAATTGTTGTTACGAATAACAACTAAAAGAAGGAAAAAACATTTTTTAAATAAAATATGATCAAATGGGATGATTTTTCTAATTAAATGTTTTGTAACAAAAATCTAAATCAAAATAATCACTCTTGAGAATCAAATACCAAATCAAATCTTTTTTGTTAGTAACGGAAGGTATGATTTATGATCAATTAAAAATAGGCTTTCAATTATATATAACTATAAGTTAAAGAAGACATTCTTTTGATTGAATGGCCGGAGTACAATTGTATGAACAATTTTGATAAAAAAAAATCTCAAAACAAAAGGGTAAAAGAAGGTTCAAGCTGGCCAAACTCGATATTGTGTGTTCTATCATGAGTTGTTGACAATTGTGTATGATATTGGGGTTTTACCTACAATTGAAGAGAAAGAAAAAACGAAGAGAAAGAGAGAGAGAAAGAGAAAGAGAGAGAGAGAGGAGGTGATGCACAATAGAAAGCAAATCTTTGTTATTTAGCAGTGAAACTATTTACAATAGAGCAAGGAGAGGGGGTACAAATATATATGGTTCAATATCCCACTTTACTTTATCTTATCACGTAAACAACGCATCCGGTAATTGTTTGTAAAAGAGAAGCCAAGTGAGAAAAAACCAGGACGCACTTAAAAATATGCCCGATCGCGGGTGCACCACCGTTAACGCTTCATTCGTGAATCGAATCGGAAGGACAATGGAATATGGATAAAAAGGTAGCTCCTAACATAAACAATTTTTTGTTTATATTAGCTCTAAGATGTGTGTTTTTTTTTAATTGATACCGATCCCTGTATCAACTGATGTGAAGCTTGGATGTTATCCATCAATTTTGGTAAGTTAGAAGCTCCTTCTAACCACGGTGGTGCGTGCGTTTCCCGCGCAGGTCGGATTATTTCTCTCGTACGGTTCCGGATGGAATTGTGACAGGAAGAGGCAATACATATTATGTAAAAAATACGGACCACCCCACAGGCAGAAGGCACTTACCTCGTTCACGCTCCTCCCGTTCGCGTTCTCTTTCGCGGCGCTCGCGACGTTCGCGGTCACGCTCGCGCTCCTTGTCCCGCTTCGATACCTTGGCCGGTGGTGGCGAGCATTCCGGTTCCTTGCGATATTCCTCCCGTGCCGGCGAGGCCTCGCTATTGTTGTTGTTGCTTCCGGAGTTGTACTCGTTGCTTCCCTGAAAGAATGACAAAACCAGTAAGTATGCTCATAACGCTACGAAATATATTTTCACGCATAATCATAGTCATGTCGAAGACCTTGTATCAAGGACATTAAAAACTTTTGGATTCTTTGGTGCGTAGCAATCACAGAGTAGGCCAGCCAGGTTTTCTTTTAAATGAAGCATTATTCTATCTTCAATAGTATAACTGTTTTATCGTGCTCTAATTGACACCAATTCACACTGGATATTTTTACGGCTCACTGCCCATAGCATAGTGCTGTTGAAAACACACTCACGAATTCACAGAAGGCATCTTTCTACACAGTACTTGGGGCCAGCATTGAAGCAGTGCGAAGCTGCCGCCATGTTGGATTTCACGGGCAAGCACTTTTCGTAGGAAGCGCCCCTAGCTCACATTTTCAATCCACTGCTAGGGGGTATCCCACATGATTTTGGCATGAAAAACACCTTACTTACCATTGTTACAGCACCATTCATATTCTACACACCACACAAAAGAGCAAAAATGCTGTTTTCACAACTATTTAATGGAAAATTGGCTGAACCGTACTTTTAGGGCACGCACTTCGCTGCACTCGAGGATAATTTAATCTAGTGATGGCAGAATCAGGTATCGGAGTACATTCGAAGACTCGCTCCCTTGACGGATTCGAACAGATTGAGTCCTATTTGACGGACTCGTATAATGTTTGGGATTTTTTTTTATTTGTTTAGGATTTTATTCAAATTGGATTCGTTTGGGACTCAATTTTATTTGATTCCATTCTAATGTTACTCGATTTGGTTCGATTTCGTCACAAATAAGACAGGATTCTTTTGAATGATTTTTTATTTTAAGCGGTATGAATTCAAACTGAGTCAAATCAGTCACAGGTAAAATTAAGTTTAAAAGATGAACTCGGCTGGCAGTTTAGTGCGTTATTATCATACGAGTCAAGCATGCGTGTCTTCTCGTGAGCAGTAAGCTGTAAAGAGAAAAAAAACACAATATGCATTACAAAGGAACATGGCGTTATACAACAAACAATAATTTTACATTTATAATAGTCATATGATTTTCTACGGAAAATACGAGATGTTTGCTTGGATCGACGGATGAAAGTTTGGGAATTGGAGATTCAGTCCCTACATGGATTAGATTTGTCCACCACTAGCTTTGATAGCCCATTGACAACGGCGAGGCATCCGTTTGATGATCCGTTTCTGAAGGGTTTACACCCGGCAGTTATCAGAACGTTTGTTTACAAACTAGAAAACAGTATCGAACCGGCCCGATGTAAATCATCCCGCGACAATATATCATGCTTCCACTTATTAAAGAACTTCTCTCCATATGTGCAGATAAAACACAGTTAATTGATAGTGACCCTATGAAAAATAATCATCTCTATCGAAAAGTTATGCTGAATGTTCTAGAACCGCTGTATGAAGATAAGAGTGTTGTGTTTGATAACAGTGCTTCGACCAGTTTGATAAAAATTGGTGTCCTTTACGATTGTATCTACAACCGACTCCACACAGGGCAATGGTGCACCGTGGACGAAACAGATAGGAAATGTTTTACGGTTCTTTCTTATGCGAGGGTATGTGTAGAACTTAGCCGGTCGTAGAACGATAAACAATTCTTATTGTTTCAGTATGTTTTGATCATTCTTTTAGATTTTATACACATTACTCGTTTCGAAAGATCTCAACTCTGCTATAAAGGATGGGATATATTTGGCCGATATGGGATTGATGCTGGGAGAAAAACTAAGACCGCGTGGCACAAATGAGGAAAACGATCATCTAACGGAGTGTGCATCCATACTTACAAGTCATTTAGGTATGAGGTTCTCGATAATTTTTTTAGACAATCACATTGCATTTGCTTTTTAAAACCAAAATCTAGCTGATTCCAACATTGTGGCACCCCCAGCAAAACGCCTCAAGTTGGATGAGAAAGTAGAAGAAGTGAGTTTATCGGAGAAAACAGACGTTGCAATACTAGACTGTCCTTCGTTGGAAGCTTTTGGGTTCGTGCATAACTGTTTGTAATTATTTCAAATATTTTTTGTAATGATCTTTCTTCACGCAATTCTAAAGGAAACAATGTTACGATCCAAAACAACCCGCAATCTTGCGAGGAATCATCAAAGACTGGCCTGCGATGGAACGGTGGCACGACCCTGCCTATCTGCTTTCCATCGCCGGCGAACGTACCGTTCCAATTGAACTCGGATCTCAGTACAGCAGCGATGATTGGTCACAGAAATTGATGAAATTTGGCGAGTTCGTTGAACAAAACATCTGTACCGATTCGCCGGGACCCCCCACGGACGGAAATCGTACCGCCTATCTGGCACAGCATGATTTGTTCGATCAAGTTCCCGCCTTGCGCCGTGATATCACTGTCCCGGACTACATCGGTCGTACCGATGCGAACCCTCGTATCAAAGCGTGGCTCGGCCCGAAAGGTACCGTTTCGCCATTGCACACCGATCCGTGCCATAACCTACTGTGTCAGGTACGGTATACCCCAGCGTAGCGCTTGTTATGTGTTCAATGTTATTAACCGCACCAAGCACTCCACTTGGCCTACGCAATAGGTTTTCGGCAGTAAGACCATAATCCTCGCCCGTCCGGAAGACACCGACAACCTGTACCCGCACGAACACTTCATACTGAGCAACACATCGCAGGTCGATGCTCGGCAGCTGGACTACGAGCGGTTTCCGTTGGTGCGCCAGGTGCGGTTCCGAAGGTTGACGCTACACCGGGGCGAGGTACTGTACATACCGCCAAAATGGTGGCACTACGTGGAATCACTGTCACCGAGCTTCTCCGTTAGCTTTTGGTTTGAATGATTCATGCTGATTGCTGTCACCGTTGCCGGTGCGTGCGCCAAATAAAGGTACCGAAAGCCGAAATAAACACTTATCAAATCAATCCTCCGCACTCCAGTTGTTTCCTTGGTTGTGGCTTCGCACGGATTTCTCCTCTCATTGTTCGAGGCGCATGCGCATTTCCGCCACAGCATCCTTCGATAAGCCTTCGGTTGTCCTTACCGAAGGTACAGTTAGTAACGAACAACATGAAAATAGTAAATATTTCAAGTTATTAACATTGAGGAAATTTTCATCCTTTTATTCAATCCAAACAAATTGTAATTCATGAAATTTTATTTAATATTACAACTTAGGGAACTATTTTTTTCCCAAGCATCTTTATGCCGAGAGCACATTCGCATTATACTGTATTAAACAGAAGCGCGATAGCACTCGTTCAACAGACACCTCGTTTAAATTATGCTTCATCTCCATAGCTTGTCGTCAGTCTTGCCGTTGACCTCGCGGTGAACGCATCTGTCGTCCGGAAACAATCGTGATCACGCACGGTGTCATTTTTGCGGCCGGCCTTTACGTTATCGGAGCACCGAGCATGCCTCCGCGTAATTTGTGTACCGATTTCTGGCGCCGATTTAATCCGATCTAATCCGGCTTTGGGGAATGCAAAGTGAGATCGAAACTTGCGCGACAGTTTTGAACAGTTTTGGTGCGTGGTGTGTTGACCTCTTTGTGGTTGTAGAGTTTTATTTCTTTATTTTCCGAAACGGTGTCGCGGATTGGATGAAGTTTGGTCTGATGGTGGTCAGCAGAGGGAGAAATTGAATGCTTCGCGCCATAAACTGGTACTGGACCGATGAACAATAGAAAAGCGCGCTTTTGACGGTTGAACGGAACGGCTACGGGAAAGGAACGTTAAAAATCGAACCATACCACTTCTAGGGCAGCGTATCCCAGCGTAGAGGCGAACGAAATGTTTGGCATCAATTTGTTCCAAAGCGTGTTGACAGTATTCCTATTTGCACAAGGTGAGTCTTAAATAAAATCAAAAAAGGAAGAAAGCATAAACCGTACCACAGAACGGGATAATCCGTTCGCACCGTTCGCGGAAAATGGGTTTAGAGACTTAGTTTGGCCACAGGCTCCTTGCCACCGTTATCGGTGACGAAACGTTGCTTTTGACTGAACAAATCCCGTTTAATACATTTTCGGTTTTGTGGTTTCATTTTCGGTCAACTCCGGACTCGTGTGGGGGCAATTGAGCTTGTTGTCCTTGCTTTGTTTGTCACGCCGAGTTTGTTTCTAGCTCTCGTTAGGGGAGAAAAAACGGGTAGACGTCGAAAGGGAGGGTGAGAATAAAATCCAATCCACAGCATCGGGGGCAGCAAAATCATCGTTATTCACCGGCTGCATATTCGGTTTGTTCCGGCACACGGCCCATTGTGATCGTAAGGAAAACCGCACTTATCGTTAGCTGAATTTTCCACCCACCACCAACCCAACGTGTCAACGCCGTTTGCGGTTATAAGCATGTTGTTGTGCCTTGTTGTTTTTTTGTCCGTTCGCTTCGCTCTTGTTGTTTGGGATTAAAACGACGTTAGAAACCAGAGACGGCGACGCAAAGCGGAAAACATGTGCCGCTGGAATTGCGCCAAAAGCTGGCCGAATAGGCGAGCCCGTTTCTTGGTCGCGAGTCAGGAGGTCGCCTATAGGATTAAACATTAATTCACTGTCCTTTGGGTCGGCCTAATGGGCCGTGCTGCTTTGCTTGCCAGTTCGGACTGTTTGTTTAAATCCGATAGAGGTTATTTAATTTTTTTTTATTTTGTTTTTCGCCAACCACTATTCTTCCGAACTGGTCGCATTCCCGAGTGTGGGCAACTGGGCGCCTCCATCCGCAATGCGCACACGTACACGCCTTCCCACCGATATAGTTGCCGTTTTGTCGCTTAACGTGTGTTTTCTACGGTTCTTTTTCGAATTCGTTACGGGCGCCCGGAACACGAAATCCCATTGTTAATCCCTCGGCTCAACGGTGCGGAAGGAATCCGAGGGTTTTTATTGTTTATTCCACTTTTATGACTTTTTAAACGGTTCTTCGTTGCCGGCACGTACATGTTTTGTCGCGCGAACCGCTGGCTTCCCCGGTTGGTGGTGAATAATTTGTGCACGGATTGGACAAAGACAGATAGGAAATGGTACAACTGTATGCCGATTGATTTGGCGAGTGAAACAGACACACTTTAAGTACAGTTTTAACTTTCGTAGTTCAGTGTAGACGTGTTTAATTTCAATAGGCCATACCATAAAAGCATACGATAGATAAATTTTATGTTTGATTTTACAACGTTTTAAGTGTTTAATGATGACTGCTGAAATGATGCCATCGTAAAACTTTGCAAAACGGGAATGAATTTCCATTCACTTTAACTGACTTGTTCGATTTCAATTTCACATTTATTTTAAGTCAAATTTAACAAGCCTATCTATTCCCAGACAAAAATGGGATAATTTAATATATATTTTTATTTTTGACCAAACACATTATCTGTACAAACACTTAAGCAACCCTGAAGTATTTCTTTGTTAAAAACTATTTAAATCTATAAAATATGAACAGCTATTGTGGTTCAACAATGGTTTCCTCTAAAAGCGTATTCATGTTTTGTGATTTGAGGTTAGGATTCGGTTCAAATTATCAAATCATGAAATCAATTCCCACCGTTCGCAGGCAAACGACAAATCCACTTCCAGGAACATTATTTAAGGAACATGTTTAATATTTAATGATATCCCTCAACTGCCCCCTATTGGATAAACCTTCACACTTCCACCATAAGTTTCTTCTTTGCTGGCAAAGGCAAAGGAAAGCGAACTCCGGTTCGGTTTGACAACATTTGGAATGAAAGCAACGGCTTCTGGTTGGGGCATCTCAGCGGGAATCAAATTGCTCCCCTGCTATGTGGCAGCACTTGTTTTGCTACACTTTAACATGTGAAACCGTTTAAACAGCAATTTGCCAATTAGGATGCCATCGGCGAATCTGGCACCCGAATAAGAGTTGAAGACATGGTTGTGTGCTGACGGAGGTGATTGTGCTGTGTTCTACTGCGGTTTGAGGAGAAGAATATAATTGTGTCAGGGAAATTGTACAGCAAAAAACAAAAAACTCCACCCACGAAGGTAAACATACACAGCCTTACGCACGGAATAAGTAGTCTCATACGGGTTGTATTTGTTGTGCAAACATTTACACGGCATGTACGTATGTTTGCATGCGGTTGAATAAACAACATTTTCAACGGATATAATAAAAAGCACACAAGGCAACCGATTCGATCCTCCCGACACACAGGCAGCTCCATAATGATGGCTATAGAAACGAATAATTAGCACCAAAAATCAAAAAGCTAATTAAAATCGGATTCACACGAAGCCAACCAGCCGCGCAAGTTGTGGCGGTTTGTAACCAAATGAAGCGTGTACGTACGGGAGAACCAAAAAATCAATTTTCTTTTGCCATACACCAAGCCAAGGACGGTGTGGCATGGTCGCTTCGCCAGCCGGTGAAAAATAATAATCATCGCACATGAATATTTAACCATCGAGCTGAAATTAAAATTTTGCACTTTCCTTCATCGGCTTTTGGGCCCTTGACCCTGTTTTTCCCCGTGTTTCTTTTGCGACCCTGCGTTTGGAAAAGTGGAGAAAGTTCAGCAAGAAAAATAACGGGAGATTGGAGGAAAAAAATAACTGGCAGATTGGGAGTTCGCTGAAAACTTCATTTTGATTTTAAATTTCAACAGCGCAGGCTTTGGAGCAGGTCAAGCGGAGAGAAGTTTGCGCCGATTTCAGCACGTGTTTTTGCGTTTGCCGTCACGGCTTCTTACACTTTCGAGTTCAAGTTCGTCCACATTTGTTGTGGGAATTTTAATGAATTCATACCCATCACGTGGGATGGTGTTGATGTCACCGTGTGTCTTCCTGCCTTCGTGGAAAGGAGACCGGGGAAAAAAATCCAAACCGTCCGCAGACATCCGTCGTTTCGCTGTCATGCAGAAACTAATATTTAACTGACAGATTTAACGCTCAACGCCTGCGTAAGGATCTGAACTAGCGCTCGGGAGCTCGGGAGCCCTTCCAAGAAGAGCGAAACAGGATACGAAAACCTAGCCGGACGGACAAATGAAAACCGGTGTTCGCTGGATGACGTTTCCTTTCTACAAACTTCCTTCCCAAGTTTCCAAGCATCACTTTGCTTTGTTTCAACCGATGTTGACAGAAAGAAAGCAACTCCATGCTATGGCTTCACATTGGACCTCTTGCACTCTTGCATATCTTCGGGTGAAGTTATGACGGCCATGTCGTTGGCCGTAAAGTGACTCCAGAGCAGAGGGTCATCCGGAGCATGCCGACGAGACTGAGACCGCATTCGAATAGGTGACGCTGCAGAACGAACCGGTCTGCAAACCGGTGACCATAAATTTCCCGCTTGTCCGCAGCGGAAATTACTCACCTCTCGTGTGCGAGCACGCCTGAAAGGACCTGCTTCAACAACCTATAGATACTGATAAGCCTGCAAGAGCATCGTTTTTTCCTCGGGGAAGGATGAAAACAAAAAAAACCGTTGCACTTATTCTATACTTTGCACCGATTTTGCACCAACGTGTGCGTTGTGTGTGTCTGCGTTGGGGAGACCAAACACCATACAATACTGTTTTCCATATTCACTGTCGTTCAGGAATTCAGTCTGCTTCGGCATACCATGGTCACCGTGAACAACATCAGCCCGGGATGTATGTGCGAGCACGTAGGTACGTGATGCTCGTACGTGAATGGTTTTGTCACCGAAGATAAATA
>KE524956.1:105699-128799 GCA_000441895.2 Anopheles sinensis
GGGTAGGGAGGATTGGGGGGGGGGGGAGGTTTAGGTCTGTCTGGTCAGCTGCACCCGTGAAGGATGTGGAAAACACGCCGGTTCTATGCATTCCGGAAGCAGATGGGATCCGGTGGTCGTTGTTGCACAACAAACTCACACGGGACAGGGGCAGACATGGAGGGTAAACCAGAGGTCGATTGGAGAATAGAATTTCCTCCAAGTCGCATATTTTCCTCTTGCCCTCGCGAGCCGGTCATTCGATCATGTTACTCAGCTTAACCCTTGCATTAATACACTTTGTATTTGAGTCGCTTTTAAATGTCTTGGAAATCAAGGCGAACAAATTTTGTACATATTTTGGTGAAGCCCTTTTTTATGCGCATTTCGTGCAATAATTGTATAAATTATTAATGATTCTTCTGTGAATTCAGATTTATTTGCATTGTTATCTCAAGGGTGTAACGAATCTTTGTCGAAGTTAAAAATATTGTAACGAGTAAAAGTTTGAGATGAAATTACTCTCAGTATCCTACGGCAAATAACGAGGTTCTGATACTTCGATTCAATGGCATAGGGGATGTATAAGCCGCTCAAGAGAATTTTGCAACACTTTGTCCAGTTTCTATAGAGCCACTTAGTAAAATCAGAAAACGTATTGTAAAAGCTACCCAATGATAAAAAAGCTAGTTTTTAAAATTGAAGGATATTATATTAAACATGGAAATGGATTAAACACACAGTAGTACCACAGGTACCACAGGTGAGCTGAAATTTTACTTTATGGAATCAAGTGGCATTTTCAATGTCCAGTTTCTATACAGCCAGTAAAGATTTGGGCATTTTTCATTCAAATCTCGGGAAACACAGACAACATGCCAAGGAGATAAGCTCTTATAGAGACAAATTTTAAGGCTATTGACGAGATTTGCGGAGAGAAAAACAGTATTATACAACCAGCAAGTTTGGTTGTGAATCATGTATCTTTTAGGCTGCAATCTGTGCTTTAGGGAAGTTGGAGCTAGCACGTACGTCATGCCAAATAAAAAGAATGAAATACATAAAGGATCTAGAAACTCATCAATGGTCTTTAATTCGCATGTTTCATACGAACTAATTATCTTTTCAACAAGATATTAAAGCTATACACACTAAACAAATATAATATCCCTGATATCCCTGAAAAAACAACTCAAAGTCACTTAAAAACTGAGCCTCTGTACACCAGTATATTTCAATTTTATTGATAAAACCGATAACCTATTAATTTCAGAAAAATGGGGGTGGCTCTATAGAAACTGGACACAGTGTAAGGGGAATAATATAAATCGAGAGTATCGTGTAAACCTACTTGGATATATTGTAATCGGTAACATACTCCCCATGTTCCTAGGGAATTATTAATTAAAATAAAATATACTAAAAGATGAAGGAGGATTTAAGAAGTTCTATTAACCAGAAACTATAAACAGTATTTAAAGGAATGATAAATTTATATGTGAAACTTTTCCCTTATCGATTGAAACGTTCCCTTATATGGATCGAAACTGTTACAATTTAAGGCTTCACCTCTATGTGAGAAGCATTCCAAGCTCCACAAGAAAACAAATGTAAAACATATTAAAGATTTAGAATGTCAGCGTATGTGAGATCAATCGATATCAGAAAAACCATCGTGCGCGAGAAAATGGCCACAGTGTTGTCAAAGAAAGTAGGTCACACCTGCTACCGCATTGTATGCCCATAAATATTTCCTCGGCGTTTGTGAAAAACTTATTGTAACTGTTCAGTTGTGCACTAAGTGTTCTTAAAATGGAAGTTGCTCAAGTATCAACACCAGGCAGGCATTCAAGGGTTCACTAAAGCACACTCATCAAACCGAACGAGGTAGACTTTTCTCACTTCATTGCCGGGCAAGCGTTCATTCATCCACATTAATGATGTTGTCCAGGTCGACCGGGGAAAGAATGCGGACACCTTTGAACCGCACTCCGGTACGGTGCTGCTGCTACGACGTCCCGGCCCGTAAAAAGCCATCCATTAGGAATCCAACTACCGTCTTCCATCACTCGCTTCATTCTGGTGGACGTTTCGCAGAGTGCTGCGCCACTTTAAAACTGTTGAACGTTCCAACGTTCGCAGGCGGGATGCGGACCACCGTGGAGCGAATTGCTTGCAAGTCGTTGGTCGTCTACCCGCCGCCGGTGGGATATTTTTCAGGACGATGACATTCTATACACCCTTTCCAGCATTTTTGTTACCCTCTCTTTTTTTTTAACTTTTGCTGCGCACACACATTTTTCCCTTTTTTGAATGGGGAAAGGAAAATGTCTCGTCGCAAATGTGTGCCACCGTGAGGCGACCGCACCGGCCTCGTCACATCGACACATTTCGACGCCGGGAGTCCACATCGGGCACAACGGCGTGTGGCCCTGGCGTGTTGCGATGAAATATTGCATTTGCGGCAAATCCGGTCGGAATCGGAGATTGGATTAATTTTCGATTTTTGCCCCCCCGTTCCACCACCGCCAGATCGTCGGAATTGGCGCTGTGAAACGGTCGAAGTCACCGTGGACGGCATCAGACGAACGACGCTTGACGGACGAATTTGTTGCTGCGTTTCCGCAAACGAGCACGGAAATGATTTTGTTGATGACGTTGGATGTGGCGTGTTGGATTGGATTGCGGCCCGGGTTGGACAATTTTAACATTCCTAGCTCTTCGGCAGGAACTGCGAGTGGCCTTTTGATGACCCGGTTTCCCCGGTGTGGAGGACGTGTGGCCAACGCAGTTAAGGCTAATTTGGTTGCAAATTTCGTATTCATCGGAAATAGTCGCACATGAAGTGCTCTGGCGTCCAGATTAATTACGTTGACATATGGTCGTATTATCAGGCATCGTTAAGCTGCCCCACACTTTGCTGCGTTACTGTGTAGTGAAGTTTGTTTGTAAGGTAAAAAGTTTTAAAGAAGTGAAAAACCCCTTTGAGTTAGTGATAATAAATCTATTAACACAAATGATATGGTAACTCTACTAATAGTGGCACAATATGAAATGTTACTAACAATATGACGTAGTTTATAAGAACAGAATATTTTACATTTTTATTCCAATTATGATCGAAACATCGTTATTCTTCTGAAAAGCATCTATTTTCACCGTTTATTACAAAAAATACATGAAAAAATGAGCTAATTTCTTCCTAGCCGGTTTTTCCTTTAATGGTGGTTTGTTTCCTGTAGTGGTGGAAACTTGGAAAAACTTGGA
This sequence comes from Anopheles sinensis, assembly GCA_000441895.2. Classification (NCBI taxonomy): domain Eukaryota; kingdom Metazoa; phylum Arthropoda; class Insecta; order Diptera; family Culicidae; genus Anopheles; species Anopheles sinensis. The sequence goes on from KE524956.1 coordinate 108,946, forward strand.
AAATATTGGATATATTTTGACTGTAATTTATTTTTGCAGCATATTTCAAACAGAACGGCCAACTTACTCATAGACCAATGCATTCCGTCTCATAGATCAATTCTTTTTTGCGGTGATTTATAGCCTTAAGGGAATCATGGCACCCCGAATAAATTCTTGAGGAATTCAGCATTTAAGTAGAACCTGTTTGGAAAATATGAATTTTGGAGCCTTAATATATTAAGGAGTGGCAAGTTATAGGGTAACTGTACCAATAGTGGCGCACTTAGTCGTGTTACTAACAATTTGATGCTAGTTTTAAGAGTCTATTACAGAATATTTAACAAATTTATACCAATTATGATCTTAACACCATTATTCTTCAGAAAAACATCTATTTTTACAGTTTATCATGTAAAATACACGAAAAAAAGCGTATTTTTCTTCCTAGCCAGTTGTTCCTGTAATGGTGGTATGGTTCCTATAGTGGTGGTATCGTGTTCCTATAGTGGTGGTATCGTGGTGGTAGTACTTGGAAAATACTGAATAAATTTTTACTGTAATTTGTTTTTGAAGCATATTTCACACAGAAAGGCCAAATAACTCAGACCAATGGATGTCTTGGCCATAGACCAACGAATTCCGTCTTATAGACCAATGCTTTTTGCAGAGATTTATAGCCTTAAGGAAACCATGGCACACCTGATAAATTCTTAAGGAATCCTGCATTTTTGTACAACCCGTTTGGAAAATATGGATTTTGGAGCTCTAATATATTACGGAGTGGCAAGGTTAATCTTTTGAACACTCCGTTAAAGGGCAAGGAACATTTCATACTAGTTCAAATAACGCTATCGTATTTATTTCTTCTTAAAGCTAGGATTTTATTCCACTACCTCCACTATTGGTGTAGCACCACTATAGGAGCACTTACCCTATCTTTCGACCACTCCGTAAAAGAGCAAAGAACATTTTATTCAACGCTATTGTATTTATTTCTTCGTAGTGCTAGAATTTTATTGCACTACCTCCACTATTGGTACTAACACCACTATTAGGATGTGCTACCTTACCCTAATAAATAAAACACTACAATCCCACATTAATAATTATTTATAAAGTTTTCCAAAGCTACAGTTTTCTAAAACTTTGTCAATTTTTATGTTAACCTGCCAATTTAAAATAAAACTTACTGATATATTGCTGTCTACTCGGGACTCGCTGGTTGCCCCTAACTCATGCCTAAATCTAAAAATGTTAATTCTTTGTAAGCCGTTTAAAAATGTTGTTCGTGGAAAACATGTATGGTTAAACAAATAACACACTTCCTCATAGCTTAACGTGAGTACCGCGCCAGTCGACGCCAAATCCTTAATTACCATACTTTTCCTACCTACATTTCAAATTGTCTACTGGACTTAGTACTCAATTACAACTTTTTTTGAGGCGGAACACTCTTTCATCGAGGGAGCCAGCCAGTTTACACCGAATTATTATACTTTCGCTGCGATACGGGTTGCCATTCACGTTGACCACTACTTCCATCCGACGGGGGAAAATCCGAGCAAATGAATATACTTTTTTTTAAATATTTTTTCTTTCTATTGCACTTTTCACAAGCTTATCACCGTAGTTACCGTAGTTGTGCGGAACAAAGTTGTGTGCCCGTCGTATCGCGGGCACAATGAAAGCGAAGTGTAACGAGAATACATAATTCATTTCACAGATAGTTGGCGAGTGCTGGGCATGAGGGCTGGGAAAACTGGGATACCAATGCCAAAAGGCTTCCGCGTGGTTCGCGAGTTGAAGTGTGGTTAGATGAAAGTCGGTGAAGAGTAAAACTGAGGCAAAAGTTAATCACTAGAGACCAGTACGCGGAAACGCGCTTTATATGAAACTTGTTCGAGGGTGTAAAATAAATAAATGCAAACTTAAATAATGTGTAATCATTGCAAAGCGCAGTGGAATGAGGACCCTCCAGCATGAAATGTAAATTGACAATGACCTACAGATTAAACAACCTGTGATTGATTAATTTGCAAACGATTTAACCCGACCGGTTTGCATTCGTTACACGCGATGTCGTTACGCTGATGTGAGATGTTGATTATAATCAATTATGAATTGACCCTCGAGCAACTATTTCCGCAATTATTCTATTACCTTTTAACATCATTGCGACACGATAATGAGTGCCGAACGCTTATCACCCTCCCAGTTCCCGGTGCTGCTGGCCTGGATGGATTAAGCTGCATTGCATCAATTTTTGATCTCACCCACCTAGGAGTGGGGTGGGCAGGTTGGAAAATTAATTGCCAACAGCATATTTCACACAATTTCATACCAATTTCCTCGCTGGCTTTTATCCGTAATCAAACGTATCGATTTTGTTGTACCTCGGGGAGGACGCCTGAACACACGAAACCGTCCATTTCGATTGATTTCCACTTCCCGGTCCCGGATTGCGGCACCGGATCGCCAACAAAACATCGTGCCGGCACCTAATCCAATAACCGTTATTATTGCACCAACACTTCACGGGCAGTTTAATTAGCTCCGACAATTCTATCCGGCGCCCAGGGTAGGGATTCATTAAAATCCGCCCCGTAATGTGTTTCGTTCGGCTGTTGAAAATGGCTTTACGCTGGCGCCATTAAAACGTGCTCGAAGATTCGAAGAGGGCCGGCGCGCGACGTAACGGCATCCCGGGGGTCAACGATGGGTTGGCCGACGCATTCTTGGAAATTCACTTTCCCGGAAACGGGCGGACCCTTGAATCTTTTCCCCCAGCCTCGTTGGATTGAAAAGTGGATGAAAGGATAATATAAATTCCTGAGGGTAAATGGCCAACCCCTCGGGAGCAGGGAACGAGGAGAGTTGTTGTTTGGTGCGATGAAAAGAGAAGGATGGGGAAGCGGGGGGGGACTAAACTTTGAATGAGTCCCGAATGAATTTCCACCGCCTGATGAGGACACGGCTCCGAGAAAGTGAAGTCGATTAATGTGCGGCGCGCAAAATAAAAGCTTTCATCATGTACAACGTTCACTTCCACGCTACAGTGCGGTACGAAAGTTTACCATACATTTTTGATTGCGATTTATGTTGGATATTCAGCGATTTTTTCGCTAAGATGCTTACAAACAAAATTAAATTTCAAAAGACTTGTTGCAGTGAACATTTGACCAATTGATTCAACCATCTTTTAAGCAGTTTTAAAAACACTAATTTAAGTTTCGCTAACTTCCTCGAATTGCTGATACTTTCAATCGTAGTACTTCATAAACGTGGACCAGATAGTGTGGGGAGAGGGGAAGAAAACAAAGAGTATGAAATGTAATAATGTGCATTGTTTCAATTTTATAAGCTTCGTTTTGGTGTTAAAACTTACACAAAAATCTTCTTCCTCCTATTTGACTGGCGTTCACTTCATGGCTTCATCACTGCTATCTTGGCACCCTCGACTATAGCCATTGCAATGTGATGAATTTTCATCTATTCTATTGCACGAAGAAAACCCCCATTCCCTGCCAGTGGTTAGTGCCCTGGCAGTGGAGCTCTTAGTGAGTGAAGCCGGGGCGAAAAGGGTCGACGGAAAGATTTTGTTTGCGATAAACCTAAAGCTAGAGCAGCTCAATCCCGGGGCTTGGCGTCTAGCTGCTTCCATAATGCAGCCATTTTAACAGTTCTACTCCTTCCGGCCTATCAACCCCCAGTGGCTGCGATCGCATAAAAGCACCAACCAACAACCTGAGCTGAGCGTGGTAGAAAGGAAAGGGTATCCGTTTTTCCCTCCATCGTGCTTTAGGAAATGCCCGGCGAGACACTTGTGGAGAGAGGAAAGCTGCTGCGGCATCCGTCAGCAATTGCCGGTCCGACGGAGTTGCAAACGGTACGGAAGGTGTGTAGCAGCAGCTAAAGACAATAAGAGAAAAGAATTTTCTGCCTTCTCTTCAAGCCGGTGTCGGTGTGCGAGTGTGCGTTTACTTTTTCCCACCAATGTTTACTATTGGCCAATTTGTGCTATTTCTGCTCGGGTGAACACGGCACATCCGACCCGTGATCCGGGTGAGGGTGGGTTTTGTGGAAATAAAGTTTTCGTTTCACGTTTTACTCTCACTCACTTTGAGGTCGGTTTCCCTAACCCTTGGCGAATGAGGAAGTGAAGGATATATTTACAAATGTTTTGGAGCTGTTTGAAATTAGGAGCTTTCTAAAATATTTATGGTGAAAACGTAAACAGTTTGAGTGGTTGATAAAAGAAAAACCGATCAGTAAGTTAAATGAAAATAAACTTCGAAATGAAAAATCAAAAAGAAATTAAATAAAACTGCATCTTTTTAAGTACACAGCAGGTGAACATGCCATTCCTGCTTTGTAAAATATTTCTTTTTCATATGCAACCACAATTTAGCAGGAATTAAAAAAAACAAACACCAACATTTTTCAAAATTCGGTTATTTTGTGGAGTGGGTAATATGTAAAATTCCATTGATATACAACTTAAGACTCCACATTCCAGAAAAGGCATTTAACGCAACTCGTTTCAAAACAATTTGAACGAATTTTGCTAAATACATTCCATATAATATGGTTTGTACCATAGACATTTTAATTCTAACAACAATAAAGAAGCTGTACTTCAATAGAGATGATTGTTTATGAATTTTTAATGAATCATATTTTGTGCAATGCATTGATTGCATTCTTTCATGTTGCTCCGTCTTGCTGATGCTTCTTGCAGCTGAAACAAATGTAATGATGAAAAATAAACTTTACTTTATTATTGGACTTTATCAATTTTAAAATTATAGTTGACATAAAAATCAAATAAATTTTCAGTTTTCTATGAATTACGATAGTGTAGCACAGCGTAAATTTGGTTTGGCTTTCACTCAGTTTGTCATCCTCTGCTATAAACTGTCTTGAACGCTCTGTGAAGCTTTGTTCATGTGCTTACCGGCCTAAAAAAGGTTGTAAGCTCCTGCAACTTACTTATATTTTATTTACTAGAAATCACTTGCACACAAACACACACAAACGCATGTGACACTTTTTAACCCTTGAGCTAGAATCTTTGGTAGGCTAGGAGATAGTATTCCTCGGGAATCTCGTTTGCCGTAATGCACGGATGAAGCGGGCAGAAGAATTTCAATAAAGAAGCCAGGAAAATTCGCCTACCGTATGCTGCGTTCGATGAATGCCAACGGACGGCCAGACTGGGGTTCGTTTTTTTTTTAATCCGCTTCTGCCCGAGACGCCGGCCCAAAACCGGCGTAGGTTCGAAACGAGCTGTGGAAACATCAACCCGGCCTCGATCCCGACCTGGGAAACGTTTTTCTAGATATAGAGCGTTTTTATTTCCTCTCTTTCTAAGAAGAACCCTTTCCCGACCGGCCCTCATTCTTCCGGTGGGAACGAGGACTTCATCTGGTTCCTGATTTGAGGTTCCGTGTGTACAAAGTGTGTGCCGGCCCGGTTGCTGTCCGGAAAAAAAAACTGTGCAACATCGTCTGACCCTCGGGTTGGAAAATGGGAAGCCCGTCCGCTGCCCCGGACATAAATAAACCATCGTTCGCATGTCCGCCCGGCACGAACCACAACACATAAATAGATGAAAGGCCGGTGCAACAGGGGTTTGAGCCGGAATTTATTTTCTTTGCTTCCCGATCTTCGGCCCGCCCTTCGCCGAGGGTGAGCCTGATAAAATAAACATGCCGCGTCCCAGGCTCCCAGGCAGGGGCTTCGACCCTTTCGACGTACTCTTCGATGGATGGACGGGATCAGGATCTCGGGAAAGAAAAGGAACGCCACGCCACACAGACGACGGAAGGTACCCTCGTATGGCACCATTCTGCTCCATGTGCGCCATTCTGAGGGTGGGTTGATTTCTATTTTTTATTTTTAGTTTAACCATCCTTTCTTTTAGTCTGGTGCATGTGTGAGTCTGGCCGTCTGGGTCGCAAAAGGCGTCATACTCTTTCTCAAGCACCCTAAAACAACTTCTTCACAAACCATCTTAAACGGGAGCCAACGATCCCCACCTTGGCAACGGGGAGGGTCACTGACTGAAAAGAGCCCGGCACAAAACCGGGATGGAAAATCATGAACCAGCCTTGTTTGTGCCTACTGAATCGGAAAACCGAAAACCTCAAGAGCCGTGCCGAGGTTGGTGGGGAAAAAAAAGGAACCCAGGCATATGCTGGTCCCCAGAGTGATGGCCGTTTTGGATGGTTCTTCGTTATTCTTTTTCCGTACTCCCCCCTAGTAGGGCGGGGAAAAACGGGAAGGAAACCCCGTTGAACGTTTGCCACGTTTCGGGGTTGTAGCGCAAAGTCAGCAAATTGAATGCGAGTGGGAAAAATTATCTCAACCTTTTTTATTTTCATTATTTTTATTTCTCCACCAACCGTCACAACAAAAAATCAAAACAGAAAACGATGTGCCTCCGAGTGGTTCGGACGCTTGCAAATTGTTTTTCTATTCGCCTTTCGCCGGCTGTCGATGGCACATTTTGCCGATGCCCGCATGTCCGGGATATGGTACGGACAGGATTTTCTGCCTCGTATCACTTCGAATTGTAAATTGCCAATATTTGCCACTCTCGGTGCGCCTGGCCGGGATGATTGAATTGCTGTCCCTATGTGTGTATGTGTGTGTGTGTTTGTTGTGTAGTGGACGTGCAAATTATTTCCGTTGCAGATCCCGGACGGGAGTCATCAAATATTTAATTTGCTCCCGGGACGAAGCAACGTGTTCTGGGTAGATTCTTCGCTGCCCGGCACAGGAAGGATCGTTTTATTGAATTTTTACTCCGCTTTTTTTCTCAAATCAATTATTTTATTGAATAAAGTAAGTGCATGGTTTGGTAAAATTTACATTTTGTCTGTTTGCCGTGGACATCCTTCTGTAACCAGTCAATTGAAAAGGTTAAATTTAGATTTTTCCCATTTCAGATTCCCTACACAGTGGAATGCATTTTATTGAACATATTTCCGATGTTTATCGCGGCCAGTTTTTTGTAACCATTCAATTAAATAGGTTAATTTTAGATTTGGTCCACCTCAGAATGCTTTCATAGTGGATTTACTTATTTTTTTATTCTTGGTTTATTTCACATTCAATGATTTTATTACGATAACTAAATTTTATTACCGTTTACTCAAAGTTTGTTGATAAACATAATAGTTAAGCACTTGTACTTATCAGGGTGTATTAACGATCCCCGATATATATTACTATTTACTCATTGTTCTTATTTTTACCAGGAATCTTTAGCTCGTTAAACAGCCGAACGTTAACTTTAAATAAGGCTTTGAAGAAGTGAAAGTTTGTAACATTTTCCTCGCCTGGCTACCGGACTGTTAATTTTATTCGAATTGATGCAAAACAAACTTAATTTACTTCTGTCTGGAATTCTACCCACGGATGTGTTAAACATAAATGTACCGATGCCCAGCACTTGAACCAGGCGGACAAAAATTTGTTGAAGCGTTTAATAAAGTTTTCCAACTTTACTTCTCGGTTCTTGGCAGAGTGCCTCAAGGAAAGTTTCAATCCAGTAAGGGAGGTGATCGGCTGAATGTTAGTCAATTTGTTGCAGCCAGATAAAAGGGTACAGCCTTTCCAGCCACCGGTAGTCTGTTTAACCTCGAAAAAATGCTACCGGGAGCAATTCCACAAAATGGTGAGCTACTAAAAACATTTTCTTAAACTTTATAATATTTTAAGAAAAATTTTTACCAAACGAACAAAATTTTATTTTACATCTTCTCAAAACCATCTATATACACAACCATATAAGCACAATCATACTTTAAATGTAGCGGAATTTGGGGCAAATGTGCCTCCTTAAGCGATTTGTTCTGTAACTTACTAAAATTTGTTTGATAATGGCCGATTTTATTTTTAGTACATTTTCACACTTATTTTTTCACATGTCGTTGAGTCTCACAAATTACTTCACTGTGGACTCAACAACAATTTTTAGATTTTTGGTAGTTTTACTCTGAAACTACTGGTCCTCTTGCCCCAAAAGTTAACTTTTTAAAAAATCAGATTTTTCCGTAAAAAATTATTGATATTTTTGGCTGACCCCACGGACCACTTTCTATATTACTCAGCTTTGCGGAGTGACTATTATCTTCCCGATTTTTTGTTTCAATGGATTTTTACAGCTTATTTCATTTACTGGAAGTATTATAAGATTACCCTCCATTTTGAAGCGCAGCATAAAATGTATGGCAAAAATACAAAAAGTGATTTATTCTGCATGAAATTTGGTACACTATATCTAGTAAGAGCGATAAACTTATCTGTATACTTCTATTTGGTCATTTAATTAAATTTTGACAGAAAAATACCCCTATGGCACACTTGCCCCAAATTCCGCTAAGTTAAAATATTTGCAAACGGCTAACGAATAAGTAAATCCACTCTTACACACCAAAGAAGGGAAAAATAATTACTAGTATATAATGTCGTTTTGCATCAATTCCAACGCTCCTGAATTGCATTATTTTAGGGTGGAAGTGAACCACCCCCAATCGAAGGCGTGCTCTAATGGAGGCGCCTGGTGGTTGGTAAGCTCAAACAAAACCGATATCTTTTCGATACCCACTGGCCAGAGGATGGCTCTTCGCTCCCATCTCCCCTTCTCCTTCGTTTACAAACGAATGCAGCTGTGCTGTAAGCCAAACCAATCTCGCAAAAGCCTTTGGCACCATGGCTTTGACCCACTTGACCGCTGCACTTTGGTGGCGCAGGGGGAAAATTGAATTAAACTTTCCAACCATGTCGATAGGGCAAAGGATAGCTTTGCAGAGACAAAAGGGGAGAGGGTGGGAAAAACAAGTGCGACGCGCCAGGGTTTTGATCTCTGCAGCTCGTGCCGTTTGCCACCGGGCCAATGCTTTTAAATGCGGCACGTTTATCTTGAATTTTTCCAATTCCCTGCGCACGGACTTCAGGAACTATCGGACCTCTAGAGGGGACGATTTCAGAACCGGTGTGGTGTACATTGATATTGCCTTAGTTGTAATACGAGCACCCAGTCGGATCTAAGACTGAATTGGACCATGGAGGAGAGGAAGAGCCGATGGCGATTTGGTTCCATTCTGCTGAACAAAGGTCGGTGTTGTATTGCATAATCTCCAGGTGCGGGCATAAAATAAAGCACAATGGATGAATAATGCCACAAATGGTTACAAGAAAACCGGGCAAATATCCGTTAAATAACAGCACCGGCGAGTGAAACAAATGCTAGCCAGAGAAAAATGCAAAACTTGAATGGTAGAAAAAATGGAAAACGAAACGAGATGCAATGAGTTTGCACAAATGAATTTAAAAAGTGGCAAGTGAGGGGAAGAAAAAACAAAATTATGAATCTTGTACTCGCCAAACGGAACGATCAATCATCCCAGTACCAGTAAATGCAATAAAGTATCAAATTTCATTAGCGACCAAGGCAAGTAAAACTCCTCCACCCACTCTGACGACGTTAATATTTTTGTTGCTTTTATTTCGTTGGATTTTTTTTCTGTTTTGTTTACAAAGATTCCTTGTCCTTTCTCGCTAGCGAACAATAAACAAGCAGCTTCCAGCGACGTCCAGTGCGCGAGGTGTGACGCTTGGTTATTCTTGCACGGTCCGTCCGCCTTTTTCCAAAACTCATCCCGCTTTCCATTCAGGCACGTTTGCAAGAAGTGCAAAGTGGCGGCCGAAGGAAACTAAAACAAACACATCGAGGCAAGGCGAAAACTTACTCAAATCAGTTGCTTGCTGCTAGTACTATCCTTTGCACATCCTTCGGAAGGCTCGAAGGATACGGAAAAGCTTGGGAAACAACGGACAGTAAGAAGTTGTGAACGCGTTGGCGAATGAAATATTCATGCTCAAAGCCATGCGCTCGTTGTTTGGTGCTATTATGCTTTACTTTTTGTTTCTTCCACGCTCCACCGCGAAGACCAGGGAGCAATAGTTGTGTTTATGTTGCACCATCGTCACTCAACGCCCGGCGGGTGGTCGAAGGGCAACCGGAATGTTAATGCCACGTTGCGGGACCGCTTGTTGTTGGGTGCGCTCGTTTTCCATCAATCCTACGAGGCGAACGAATTTTCATCCATTTTCCCATCCCGCAAGCGCAATGCAATTTAAGACGGTTCATCATAACGGGAGGTCCGCCTCTTCGGGCGCGCTTTGGCACCAATTTCAGAACCTGGAATGGGTCCTTGGAGTTTCGCGCTCCCCGGAGCGCGGGTTAAGATAAATGAATTTACATGCAAATGATGATGATTATTCCGCGTGACATCGGGTATTGGAGTTTTGCGTTTGATGCAATCACCGACCCGAACCACCAGGTTGTGTGGTGGGGTGAGGTGGTTTGGGCAACCGCGGTAAACCCGTGTCGTGGTGTTTTAGAGATGCAAACACGGTTATGCACCGCGCGACAAATCGGCATACCCTCGGCAGGTGAAACCACTTGCCTGGCTGGTCGACGTGATTCGAACCGAGAGGGAATTGCATAAAATTATGAACTATCCGCCAAACAGTTTCACTCACCCCCACCCCGTAGTTGCAGTTGCTTTATCTGGTGCCGACATCTATTCCCGATTTACGCAGCATACCATTCCGTGCACATAACGAACCTGAACGTCCCGAAGACGTACGTCCTCGATCGGAGCACTTACGATGCGGTCGGAGCAACTGCACCGCCATCCCAGCACACGCCAGCGTGGTACGAAAATGAAGTCACCAGTTCCACCACCACCACCACCAGCACCACCACGGACGATGGCATGCCGATGACAACGAGCTTTACCTCCTCTACAGTGGTGGACGAACTGAACGGGACAGCACAGCAGCACCAGAGTTTCGGCGAACCGAAACCGCTCATCATGGACTGCCAGTACGAGATTAAGGCGCGCGAGTGCGGCTTCGTGCTCAAGTGGTACTTCAACAGGAAGCTCATCTACCAGTGGATACCGTCCCGCGCCCCGGTCGGTATGGTAAGTGTCGGATGGCCGAGGCAAATAGCTCCTGCCGAGTGCCTTTTCTTCGAAACGTCACGTCGTTTCGCCAGCCAACCCGTCGTATTATCGTCGATCGGCTTGGGCCGTTTCGATTAGACCTTCGAGCGTACAGTGTGGTACCGATTGTTGCATTTTATTTTGCACTAATTTACTGTTCTACTCACTCAAGTGTAAAAAGAAAGATAACATCAATTTATCAGGAACACAAATTCGATAAACTTTGAAGGGCTGAAGCATGCATTTGCAAAAATGTTCGTGATCAATTTAATACAATCTTCAATCTATTTACTACAATCTAAAGTGCATTTAACCTTCGGAAATAGAATAAGTATAAAAAAATAGCTTTTTGCTGATCTAAACCACCCTAAATATACGAAGAAATTATGTGTCAAGGAAGATCAAGTAGTTTAGCCAGCTAAAAAATTATGATCTCTCACGACAACGTGGGTTTGTCGAACTATCCCCGAATTTAAAATGAAAAAATGTAGTTGGGGTTCCCGGGGTAATACGCACCTCTGAGGCAATACGCATCCTTTCCAATTTCACACGAAAAACGAGTTTTGGACGCGTTAAAAGTAGTCACTCTGTAGGTTTCACAGCTCTACATAATCAGTTCAGACAGCTTGTCACATAATTTCTTGTTTTGTAATTTTACTGACCATTTCGCTAAGGAATAAAAAGTGTAAAAATCGTTATTTTCTGACGTGGAACACGAACTTTTGATAATTAAGAATCAGTGCTTCAGACTTCTCACGAAAATGTCGGTAAGTATGTAGATTTCCTCATATTCTAGTAGAAAATGTGTTCAACTATGAATGGGGGCAAAATGCACCCAGTAGGGCGGGGTGAAATGCACCAGTAAACTGTGAAATATTGAAGTATTTTTTTATTTTTATGGTGCAAAATAAAAATTGATTAATTAAAGCATTTACTTCTTGATATTCATTAGCTTAAGGTCAATTTAGTAGAAAATTTGAACTCTTAAATTGAACCAAAAATTTATATTTGAAGAGCAAATTGTATCTTTATTTCATGGTGCATGTAGCCTGTTTGTTGTGGTACGTATTGCCCCTTTGTTGAGGTGCAATTTACCCCAGCGCAGGTGCGTTTTGTCTCAACCAGATAAAGATCGATCAAAAATTGAATCTTGAATCTTTTTCGCAACTGTGCTGGTAAAATCAACAATCAGGAGGCAGGCGTTCATAGAAAATTCAATAGCTTTCCTTAATGGGTGCGTATTACCCCGGGAACCCCTATCCTCTAACGATAGGGAATTCCCTGAATTAATTCAGTATCAATATAATTCTTAAGGTTCTTCATACTAAGCTACATAATATATAAGTTATAAGATGTATAAATTTGCCTTTCATTTTGAGATTGAAAACACATGTAATGATTCAAATTAGTAAGATCCTAATTATATTATATTCGTTACATTTCATCTTTTTTCTACGATTTGAATAATAATGTCCGATGAAAAATGGACGATAAAAAAAGATATCCTAAGGATAACAAATTTTAGTAGAATAAATATTATTCAAAATTCATGCTATTGAAGACTATTTGAAATTATTTTGTCATTTTCATTCGTTTTGATTCCAGCTTCAACGGCTGACTGAACAAACAGTAATCAAGAATTGTCACGTTTATTTTTCAAAACCAAAACCACAGTTTCAATTGACTGACAATCAGTAATATTTAATCGAGGGTGTTTTCTTGTGCAATCGAAGCTCTTTTCCGGGCCACACTGTCCATCCACTCGACGCTGGCCGTAATTTTAATTCCTTGCTGTTTCAGTAACTCATCGACAACGCACAAGGTCGAGCAGCGCTCTAACGTCATGTCTTTCCATTTTCATATTGCTCCTGCCGCTGGCTCCGGTCTGGGACCATCGCTTCCACCGCGTCTACCATCCACTATGTTGATCCTGGCGCACCCCGGGGGTTTGGGTGGTTCAGAATCAGTTCAAGAACGAGCTGCAGATCAACTACTCGATGTCCGACTCCGTCAACTACAAGTACCGTGCCTTGGTGATACGCAACCCGAAGCTCAACCACAGCGGCGAGTACATGTGCTCGGTGCAGACGTACGACTCGTTCGATCGGCGAATGGCCCGGTTTCAGATCGTCGGTAAGTGTACGCCTACGATGGCTGACTTCCTTTGCGCCCGACCGATATCTGTCATTTGCCGGGCCTGAAAATACACCGGCACGATGCCTTCTTCGTCGCAAAGCTTGTTGGAAAAGTCAATGTGATTCGATTAGGCCCGGGCTTGTAATTACCATTTCCTTCCCAGCCCGAGCCGAGTGCCATCTGTTTGCCTCGGGACGGTTGGATGTGCGTGTTTTGCGGCGTAATCTTATCTATTGATTTACATCCGGATGGACGAGGCGATGGGGTGGTTGGGTGGGTTGTGTCTCAGGTTCGTTTCACTAAAAGCTTTTCAACTGACCAGAAGTCTTTGATATACTTTAAAGTGAGTTTGCAAGCTCTTGGAACATGATTTGCAGCTAATCCTGCTCTTATCAAACATCGAAGCCCGAGGTTTCTTGTACTCGGCTACTTTGATTTAATTTTTGAAAAACTTACTTTGATAGAATATTATCTTGGTAGTACAACATATTCATGATATGGTTCTTTTAGATTTTCAATGCTTTGAACATTCTATAGAATATACACTGTGTCCAGTTTCTATAGAGCCACTTAGTAATATCAGAAAATGTAAATGAAAAAAAAGAAAAATGATGGCAGTTCAAATTGTTTTATTTAATTATGTTTGTAATGATGTCAAAAATCGATTACACACAGACTAGGACACAATCTGGCCAAGTTATTCTGATTTAATGTATTTCGATCAAAAAAGTCTTACGGAACAGGAAAAAGCTAAAATTGAAGCATACCGTGAAGAAAATATTGGAATACGGGAAATAGGCCGCCGTTTAGGTCGATCGCATCATGTGATCCAAAATTTTTTGAAAACCCGAATGAATACGGTAAAACTCGCAAAAAACCACGCAAATCAAAGGTTTCTGAACGAGTGAAACGGAAAATAGTGAAAACATTATCGAATTCACAGAAATCGCTGAATGATGTCAAGCGAGAGTTTAACTTAGACGTGTGCAGAGAGACCATCCGTCAAGTTTTATTAAGGACGTCAAACATAAAGTGGTCTAAAAAGCTAAAAGCCCCAAATCTCACTGCTGGGCATGTGGCCAAACGCCTAGAATTTGCAAAATCCAATATGAATCGCAAGTGGGAGCAGGTATGTTGTCAGTAAGGGTGTTTATTGAACACTTTTAAATGGTCATCTATGGATGTGTTACAATTGGGAACTAAAATAGGTTTATTCTGCTTCTAGGTGATCTTCAGTGATGAAAAGAAGTTCAATCTAGATGGCCCTGATGGATTCAAAGGATATTGGCGAGATTTACGGAAAGATAAGCTAGTATTTTTCAACCCGCAACTTTGGTGGTGACTCATGTATGGTTTGGGCTGGTTTCTGTTCATCTGGGAAGCTGAAGCTGGCTTTCACTTCCTGTAAAATGAATAGCAAGAACTACACCGACGTCCTAGAGTCACGTCTGTTGCCTTTTATTCGCAAGTTGCACCCCAAAAAGTTAATTTTTCAACAAGACAATGCGGCAATTCATAAAAGCAAAGAAACGAGTGCTTGGTTTAAGTACCATAAAGTCGATTTGTTGGATTGGCCAGCTCGTTCACCGGATCTAAATCCGGTTGAAAATCTTTGGGGAATACTTGTACGACGAATTTACGCCGAAGGAAGGCAATACTCAACTGTTAATGAACTCAAAATCGCTATTTCTGATGCCTGGGAAGAAATCGAGGAATCCATAATTAAAAACCTTATTAGCAGTATGCCAAACCGAATATTTCAAACTATAAATAGGAATGGCAGAGTTACTGATTACTAAAATATTTGAAAATAAATTATAATAGCTATTATAACCTCTTTTATCGTGCCAAACCCAACGAAATTGCCAGTGGCTCTATACAACATGGACAGCCATTTTCAAGCAAAACTGATAAAACGTAACTTTTATGACAAATAAAAATATCAAAACTGGGTTAAAAATGTATACAATGCAAGCTTTTTTGAAGCCATATTTGTATTTTTGGTGAAAAAATTTATAACCTACTAAACTCAGAAAAATGCAGGTGGCTCTATAGAAACTGGACACAGTGTATTGCAACCGAATTTCAATTCAATATTGTAAATATTAAAACTACCAAATTTTTTTATGCTTTTACAACAGACTAGTTGTAGAACATGTTAAAAAGACGATTTAGCTGTTAGAAAAAGTTATTCAATTTTGAATTGTTCTTACATATATTTTACCATAATTAATTTAATAGAACTCCGCTGTTTCAAGTATCCGTCATGCTCAGTCCCCTCTTTTTTGTAGCACAGCATTTTATTTAACCATTAACAACGGAATATTGGCCGCCTTTTGCCTGACGAACCATCGGAAGCGGAGCAAACAAAAGGAAACCCCCCATCGCGACAATGTTAATGCCGGATCTGTTTGCACCACGTCGTGTTCGCCGGCGTTGATTGATTGCGATGCTACTTGTTGGTCATCAATTATTAATTATGCGGATATTATTGAAATGTATCGTTAAAAATGAAAACGTATTGATGCGTGTGCGTAAAGCAAATAACGATCAACACCGCAGCACAGCTTTGGATGGCCAGCTTACCGAGCGACGGTTTCAGCAATGTGTCCCCAACGATGAAATTATGCACGGTGCTATTAATACGTAACTTATGCTGCCTCCCGCTGCCATGTTTTACTTTTGGTAGTTGCGTTTGCAAACAATGTATTGTTTTTTCTTGTTTTTCACTCACAACAGAATGAGCTCTACAAACAGAGCCAAACTTATCGAAGATTTCAAAAGTTTAACAATTTTCAACATTCAAAAGTCAGCAACTCTCTCTTCAATGAAAATTTATTTAAATAGGTAGCGTGACTTAAAATAATTTATTTTAATAATTTTTCCACACTTGCAGTTCCCGAAAGAATGCTTTTGCTGCACTACGAAAATGATGGTGACAGCGACAACATGCTGCTGATAAAATGCAGCGTCTTTATGATATACCCCGAGCCAAATCTGTTGCTAATGTAAGTAAAAGTGGATTTAATGTTCGTTCAAATTTCAATTTATACCGTCATACGTCACTCTACAATGCAATGGAAAGAAGGAATTTTTGTTTTCATTTTTGCTAACGTACATATTTTTTCCCGTCATCCGCTTCGATTTTGCAGCGTTAGTGGAAATCTGTTTCTCGTCAGCTCGCGCACGCTGGTCACTGCCGATCAGAACCACATGTACAATAAAACCGTCTACGGTAAAATCGATAAGCATTTGCTCATCTCGCCAACGTCCATCAGCTGCGTACTGACCGTGCCCGATTCCGGTTACATCCGCAAACGTGAAACCATCTATTACGGTAAGTAGTGGGGTGACCCTGCGTCATTCTGTGATGGAGGGAATAGTATTGGCCCATCATCCTTTTTGTCATTTGCGGTCCCATGATACTTGAAATGCACTGATTGTGAAGGGCAGGAAAAAGCACCGCTCGAGAGTCTTTAGACATTTTTGACAACCCGCCATTCGCACCGAATATAATTTCAACTCTGTCACATTTTCCACGTTTTCCCTCACACAGACCCAACGCCATTGACGAAGTGGAGCCGCTTGCGGATGGACGAACGGGGTCGATTTCAGCTGCTCTCAACCGATGGTGCAGGTTAGTGTTGGAACATGTGGCTACAGCTTCCTTTATTTGGATGTGTTTAAAAAAACCCTCACAACCGCCACTTCCCTTTCCGAAGCAATTCAAATATTCCCAGCAACCGTCCGTCGCGATTGATTGGAAAATGTCCTAATAAAAATTTGACACCATCACCCGGCACCATTTCCACGAGTGCACCGTTCATTAATCACACGCTTTTGGCAATCGCGCGGCGCGCGAACTCATTTGAATTCACGACCGGAAGCACGTTTNTCCCCCCCCCCCCCCCCCCCATCATTTTCAACTCCGTTGCATCGCCGAATTTCCATTGCTCTCCATTTTCTTACCACTATCATTCGCAGGACAATTAAATCCGCTTACCGGTTGGATGATTAGTTTAATTGTATTCCTACAGCGCGCACTATGCCGGCTCGGCACAGAATCAATTAAATAAACGGGCCCAATGAACCATAAATTGTTGTTTTGCGTTTCTATTGATACGTTGATTCGATGCCATTGTGCATTCCGACACAGAATATATACATGTGGTCATCGCCGAGCATCAAAATGTATTTTATCATCAAGCAATGATTGAATATGATGACAAATTGTTTTTTTAAACCGGAAAAAGGTAAGTTAGAAAACACCATAAGCTATTATTTTTTAAATAGATTAAATTGCTTTGTAAACTGATTTAACAAACAATACAAGAATAAAAATAATCGATTGACGCAACTGAATGTATCCGATATGCATTATAATATAGGCTCTTGAAATCTTTCTTTGATGCTTGTTAATCTACAAAGACACAGAAAATATCTTATCTACAGCCCGTTACTATCTGCAATTTTCGGTTAAGATATACTTCGACAGATAATGTGGAATGGATGAATGTGCACGTTCATACACGTTTAAAGACAAGCATGTTTGTGTTATACCTTTTATTACATATCTCAACATTTACATGTGGTACATTTTAGGGAAATTGATCAGAACGGTTTTCTTTTTAGTAACAAATTGTTGTCAATCACGGGCGGTGTTCAAAATCAGTGCTTTCGTTCAGTATCATTGACCGAATTTGTTTCCCTTTTAAGTCCATAAAGTTTGCTTCTCCTGTACCTAGTCCTTTTCGTAAACCGATCCCGGAAATGTAGTTTAATGCGATTTTAATAAAAAAAAAGATATGAATTTTAGGAAAAATCCGAAAGATGATGTTTTTTGAAAAGACGAAAATTGAGTGATTGCTGAAAAGATGTTTTATCGAGAATTATCATTGGTAAAAGTCGACCGATGACAAGCAAAGCTACTCAAATGGCAAACTAAACTTGAGTGTGCTTTAATATATTAATGAATGAAAACAAAAAACTCTTTCCAACTATAAAAAAATAATTGTGAAGAGACGCATGAAAACCCTCACCCACGAATTGTTACCACTACCTCACACTTAATCGCTCTTATCGGGAGTGGAAATGGTAATTTTCTTCTGCAACTTGCTATACTCCTCCGTCAGACGGTCGTATTCGCGGTTCAGGCTTTCCGATTGCGATTTCATCGCTTCCTTGTCCTTTCGCTCCTTGGTTAGTTCCGCCTCTAGGTCGGTGATTTTCTTCTTCAGTTCTTCGACCTAAAAAAACAGGTGTTAAGAAATTATATTTCAACTGAGTGGAGATTTTTGATTTGGTTTTCCAAATCTTACATTAACTCCATCGCCGGCAGGTTTTGCCTTCGAGTCCGTTGGCTTCTCGTCTCCCTTCTGCTGACTCATCAGCGTGCGGGCAGCGGTGGTTGCACTTTGAGCCTGCTTCATCGAGGCTTCCGCCTGGGCGAGCAGCATCGCCTGTCCGCTGATGAGGGAAACCAAACGGCGGATCACGAGCGACAGGAAAATAGCGAATCCGGAGATGTAGAAGTTACGCTGCGCACGGAACAACCGCATGCTGTGCTGCATTTCCACGTTCAGGTGCGTTTCCGTATGCGTGTGATCTGGAATCGAAGCAACCGGTGAAGTATGGCTCATGGAAGGATCGGTTCCGGAACCGTATCAAAATACCGACGCACTTACCATTGGATGAATATTTACGCATTTCACGGATGGCTTCGAGCAAAAAGAGGACAAGCACGGCCAGCAGCAGATAGAAATAGGTCTGGGCCTGACGGCTCAGCATCGCCAGGAAACGGGATTTGAAAAATCGATGCCATTGCTGCGGACTTCTGAGTGGTAGCACTAGCAGCAGCACGACAAATATTTCCACGTACAGAAACGATGCAATTATGCCCCACACGAGAGTCATCTTGAATGAACGGTACGGTCTAAAAATATCACAATTATAAACTTTTTCCTACTTCACAAGCCCACTTTCAACAATGGAGGCGTTTCAGGTACAGGAGGTCCAAGCACTGTGCGCGATCTACGGCAAATGTTCACCTTTTGCAGCGTAGATGCGTTCAAATAGCACGATTGAGACACGTACTGCTGGCTGATGAAACTTTGTACCCCAACGAGCCGCGAGATCAG
Source organism: Anopheles sinensis (assembly GCA_000441895.2). Lineage (NCBI taxonomy): Eukaryota > Metazoa > Arthropoda > Insecta > Diptera > Culicidae > Anopheles > Anopheles sinensis. Next base: position 128,222 of record KE524956.1, read on the forward strand.
CGACAGATGATGTTGCGAGAGGAAAATGTTTTACCTTTATTGAAGATCCACGAAATGTAATGTTGACTCACCGGTGGCGAACTTGGGACTATACTTTGGTGACAGCAGATTTTCGTTCGATTGTTTTGGGAGACGTACGTACGAAAACGTTTTCGATGCGCAGCTGGCGCTTGCAGACCTTGACAGAAAACTATAGCAACGATGACGTCATTATTAAGAAAAGATGAGTTTTTCGGAGCATTTCATATTTACAGTAAATTCTCTCAGAGGTAACGAAGTAAATGAATAAAGTATAATGTGAAGGAGGGAAGTATTCGCCCATGCATGTAATTTTGGCCCACCTGAAAAGGACATCAATTATCATACTGATTTCAAACAAAACCACTCTCTTGCATTTTTTAGTGTGTTGATATCGATTTATCCTACTTAAATGCCAAGTTTGGAAGCGACTGTATCAGTATTTTTCGAGAAAATTGTTAAAATCTCCGACGCTGTCACTTTTTCAACCCATAATGCTGTAAGCAGATAGTTCGCCCACCTCGAGAAATAAGAAACCACTGCGTTAGAAAATTAGAAGT